>OMPJ01045671.1:0-35852 GCA_900312935.1 Carapus acus | reverse complement strand
GTTCAAATCCTTGACTAAGCTAAAGATTGTGGAGGCCAGACCTGTGCTGCAGGAATAACTTCACCGATCTGGCACTCTACCTTAGGAGTTGGTTCCTTTGGCACCATTATGTCACCACAGACACCCTCTCCTACAGTATGTCCTCATATCCATATGCGGACCGTCCACAAACCTCCATCTTTGTGCCCACTGAGATAGCCTGTTGCTATGTCTGTCATTTGTGCATTCATCCTAAGCAGCACTTTAGAAGGCTGGACCACAAATCGACTGAGGAGGGAGAAGGGAGGGTCAGCACATTGTGCGTGGAGGGAAAAATGACAGGAGGTGGAAAAATTGTGTGTGGCATCCAGTGCAGTTCACCAGTCCACTGCAGAGCCACACAAAGAAATTTCATTAAACGGGACATGGCCAATACAGACAGAAGGGAGATGGCACATGGGGATGTTGTTTTTTTTACTGAGGAAGAGGGATGCCATCTGGTGCCAACAAAAAAATGTGTGACATCTGTGGTGCCAGAATGCTGATGCTATGTCAGTAGTGCAGTCAATGATATCAGAAGTGTGACTCCATGTCCGCATAGTACATTTCACAGATTCATCATTTCCCTCGCACGTTGAAAATCTTTCACTTTGGTGGTGACATGTTGTTATTACGAAATGTCCCTGGTGAGGGCTTTGCCTAAAACATGACTAAGTACCCCAGCATATGAACTGTTACTGTGTAGGTTAATACAGCAAACAGTGGAATCATTCTGTGCGTGAACCGCCATGTCTCAACGCTGCATCTGTTTGTGTTCCGGGTGGACAGTAAATGTGGCAGAGCAATATGTGCCATCTTGGAAACGCGGTCAATAATTGTTTGGATGATGGCCTCCGAGGAAGGGTAATATAGTGCTAATGTGAGGTGCCAGGTCATTGCTTTTGTGGTAGACCAGCCGGCGCTGATGTTTTCATCACTGCTCTGGGCAATTCTCTTCCTCTGTCCATTTCTTTTTCTTTGCTCAATTAGATTTTCGATTCAATTCCATTTTATTTGTATAGCGCCAAATAATAACAAAAGTTATGTCAAGGGGCTTTCAAAAATTGAGCAGGTAGAGCTCCTCAATGTTTAAACATTCCAACTCTATAAGATAAAGATACAGAGACCCCCATTATCAACAGTGGCGAGGAAAAACTCACCTTGCATGGGGAGAAACCTCTGGCAGACCAGGCTGCAGGTGGGTGGACCAGGTCCAACATCTGGAGGTGCTCGTCATTCTGCCTGGGATGATCACGAGGTCCCCGCTTGTCTCACGCAGTAGTGTTTTTCACAGGATCGGTCAAGTGTCCGCATAATGACTCTACGTTTTTCAGCAATGTACTCACATACTTGCCCGTTGATTTCTTGGAATCGGCCACAATTTGGGCCATGAAATGGGATAGTGTCTGACCCAGTTAGGTCAAACACTTCCCTGAGGCTAGTGTGTGACTGACAGCATCAACCATCGGCTGGGTCGCTCAGGTTTGACCAAATTGTACAGAGGCAGTCATCCAGTGAGGATTGCAATGGAGATGGCCAAGGCAGAAGTGCAAAGTCAGCCAAATAAGTGCCTTAATCCTGCACATTGCAAAATGTCAGAGTGCACAGGGGCCAACGGGATACAGCAAAGAAAAAAGGCAAGACCGAAATTCACCGGGGAACAAGACAGGGGTTTGACATGTCAGGGGAGGATGCATTCATACATGCAGGATGCTTGACAGGAAAACATTGGGAACATACTGTAGACCTCAATAAAAAAAAAGGAGGTGAATACAAAGGGAAAACATGGATTATAAACTGCAGATATCTTCAGTAAACAGAAGACATCGCTTCATGAAGTATTAAGATTAACAATTTCAAAATATATACAGTATATGCCATTAATGTTGTCCCTATGTAAAAGACAATCTTGGACAGATGGATGAAAACCACAGTATCACGGTAGTAATTATGGACAAACTGAATTTGCATCATTGACCACAGAAGCTGCTGGAAATCCTTTTTAACTGTGGCCACCATGTGTGTCTCTGTCACAACAGAATGGTGTGAGAATAGTCAAAAAAAAGAAAAGTCAATCCAAAAAAACATGTTCAGCATAACTTTCTCCATACGGCTGTGTAGGTTGCCAGAGGCTGCTTTACCAGCTGGCTGGAGTTGTCCCCAGCCCTCTCCTTCTAGAACTTCTGAGCTGCCCACTGTGTGCACGCAGCCTAGAGACCTTGGAGCTGAATCTGGGCGACCTGGAGGCCGGAGGGGCCGAGGCTGACGGGGTGCATGAGTTTGCTCAGGTAAACACTGACTACTGAATAAGATGACTGTTGGAAAGATAGATGTTTATCACAACATTAACAAATGTGCACTGTGCTGTGCAACTGTCTCTTCCTCTTAGGGAGGGGAGTTGAAAATCAGACGTTGTCGAAGACAATTTGGGGTTGTGGAACAGAAAAACAGAGTGGTCCAGCTGTGGGCAGACTTCAGGGAGAAACTCAAAAGGATTGTGGAGAGTAAATACTTCAATCAAGGAATCATGATAGCCATTCTTGTTAATACTTCAAGTATGGGTGTAGAACATCATGAGCAGGTGAGTGTAATTAAACACAGAATTTCCAATAAATCTCATAAGATTCTCCTCTCTCCAAATTTGGCATTAATAGCTGTCAGTGTATTGTAATGCGTGCGTGTATCCTCATGTGAAGTGAATATTAATAGATATCAACAGGATAAGAAGAATCTCATAATGGAGGTGTGCATCTATGATTTTATCTTTGTAGCCTTGCTTATCTATTACACATTACAATACATTGCACGTTGTACTCCCCCTATGGTACTTCATCATGTGCTAGTATTCTTGCAACCCCCTCTGCTTTTGCTGTCAAAACTCAACATTATCCCAATTAACTCAAAACCCCATCAACTGGAAATAGCAGAGGCATATTTTACACTAATTCCCCATATGTTACTTAATGGACCCACTTTTCACTGGGGTTGCAATAACAACACTGTTGATGTCTGTGAGCAGTAACTCTGTCAAATGATCGTTGGGTGCGGTGCATTTACATGGTTGGGGATAATGTCTGTAAATCAATTTCTTGGCTCTTTGTAGTGTCTTCTCTCCAGGCCACACGATCTATATGAGAGCTTTACAGCACTTAGTCATTATTAGGGCAGTGCATCCATTATTTGTTAATTCGATTTGGGTTTTGAACCATTTTGAGATGCTCTCTAATGATGTCTAAAGAAAGCTAATGTGCTTCTGCACTTCTTGTAAACTGTACTGTATCTGAAATACATAAAAATGCGACTATTTGATGTGTCACTCACCGCATCTCACATTTACAAAAAATACCAGTTTTTTGAAGTGGGAAACTCCTTCCAATCTATTGTGAAATAATTAAGCGATAGCCTACAAGAAACACAACAGGTCTTGAAATTGACTGTTTTTGGATGGAAGTCTGTGATTTCTACCTGATGAAACTTTCTCAAACCTTGAAAACACTGATAGACACACAAGTTTCCCTGCTAGCAGTTTCTCAGGTCCGGTAGAAACTAGAGCTGCTCTCTCTGAGAGCACAGTATTTTGCCAGCACTTCTCAGAAGTCTCTGCTTAAACACTACTTGGGAACAATAGTTGTAGAGCTCCCAAAGCCAGGAGCATCCTTCACTGGTGCTGTGAATGAATCGGGTATGAATGCTGCACCAGATGTGATTAATCAAGTAGCAGTGGTGTTAATAGTAGCATAGCAGTAGTCATAGGACAAGGTGAGGTAGTTCAGGATACAAAAGATATAACAGTATTACAATAAGTGAGGATACTAACATCTGTCTTTCTTTTTTATTTCCTTTTCTGCCTCTCTTACCTTCTTCAGCCGGAGGAATTGACAGATGTGTTGGAGATCAGTAACATTGTTTTCACCAGTATGTTTGTCCTGGAAATGGTGTTTAAGCTCCTTGCCTTTGGCTTATTTGGGTACATCAGAAATCCCTACAACATCTTTGACAGCGTCATCGTCATCATCAGGTGATAACAAAGTGTGAAACTGTCAGCGTCTGTAACACCCCAGATGTATATATTCAGTGCATGCTGTATGTACTGTAGATCCATGAATCAACTGCATGTAAACTATTAAGGATAGTGTTGCCATTTAAATCAATGTATTCAATTCTGTATTGGACAGTAATGTATTTTTAGAAACCTTGGAAGTATTATCAAAGTTAAATATTTTCAGAAGCCAATAATTTTAACTCAATATATAACACAATACAAGAAGTTGTCATTGAAAGAATGGATTTCTGATTAACGCAGGATTGATTGAATGTTGTTGTCAGTGTGTGGGAGATCATCGGCCAAGCAGATGGTGGGCTGTCAGTTCTGCGTACATTTCGTCTGCTGCGTGTTCTGAAGCTGGTTCGCTTCCTGCCTGCTCTGAGAAGACAACTTGTAGTGCTGATGAAGACCATGGACAATGTAGCCACATTCTGCATGCTGCTGATGCTTTTCATCTTTACTTTTAGGTACCACATACACGCACTCACTTTACATCATGCACACTTAAAGGGAGCCCTGTTTTCTTTGTGAGTAACCAGGCTAGACAGGATAAGAAATGAGACAATCAGAAGAACAACCACTGTGGAGTGGTTTTGGGAGAAGGTCAGAGAGGCAAGACTGAGAAGGCAGGAGAGACAGTGGATAAATTGATATACTACAGAGGGTGTTGTAGGTGGAGCTACCCGTTTTGAGTAAAAGAGGAAGATCAGTCTCACAGATGTAATCAAGGAAGACATGAGGTAAATGGGTGTTTCAGTGAATAATTGGAAGAACACAGGTAGGAGGAGAGGGACGATTCGCTGTGTTGATCCCTAAAGGGAGCAGCCGAAAAA
Source organism: Carapus acus (assembly GCA_900312935.1). Lineage (NCBI taxonomy): Eukaryota > Metazoa > Chordata > Actinopteri > Ophidiiformes > Carapidae > Carapus > Carapus acus. Next base: position 30,956 of record OMPJ01045671.1, on the reverse strand, counting down.
AGAAGAGGAGGTCACCATTATTTAATCTGCACAATTCACTAAGGGATGATTCTGTAAAAAGGTAGAAATGGGACTCTCCATTTGTGGTCTGAGTACTGGATGATGGACGATGCCACTGCAACACAAAGGCAACAAAAGCATCAAAGTCATCAGTGCTTTCTGGAGATGAGAAGAGAAGAGAAGAGATGAGATTAGTGGGTGAAAGCCTGTGGATGACCGCCTCTTCCCTAAGGAGCTGAGTTAATGTTCCGCACTCGCTCTTCACTCGCGAGCCATTTGACTCATGTCATTGTCGCTAGCTGCTAAAGGAGCAAAAAGAGGTTTTAAGTTTAAGAAGAAAAAAAAACTACACACTGTTTCCCATTCTATGCCACAGTGGAACAGTACAGAAATCAAAATCGTTCTATCATTCCTGCTGCTATTATTATCTCAGATGCATATATTGCACTACAAAAATGAATTCCACCTCTGACACGTTTTCTTGTGCTGCTCAGTATTCTTGGAATGCATCTGTTTGGCTGTAAATTCAGCCTCCTCACGGAGAGTGGAGACACCATCCCAGACCGGAAGAATTTTGACTCTCTCCTCTGGGCCATTGTCACTGTTTTCCAGGTTAGTGTGTTACATGCTCACCGTTGTCCTCAACCTTTTTCATTTCAGTTTCTCTGTTTGATCTTGAAATCATAGATGGAGGGGGTGTGATTTGTCATAGGTAATTCTACTGTATTTGATGTTTGCTACATAAATAAATATGAATGGAGGCGTTTGTGAGGACACGGAAAACAAGATGAAGACTCATTAAACAAATGTCTCAGAAGACCTTGGTGAGCCTGCCGTGGAGAGAAACTAAAGATTGGAATAAGAAGGAAATCGTTGTCTGGCCACATTGTGTAGCAGCTCTGCATCTGCATTTTCTCAATAGACAACCTCCTCATTTATATTACAGCTATTCTAGTCAAATGTTTTTTGTGTAGAAATCTGATCCTGAAGTGTCTGTGTGTGACTGCCAAACCCTTTGAAACATTGTGCATTATTTCTCAATGGACTATCCAAACAATGTGGCATCTCAAACTTGCTGGTTCGCAAGCAAACGCTTGTGAACCACAATCAGAGCCATTTCTCAGAGAGGCAGTGAAATGAGTTTGACAAGATATTTTTGGTTAAGCTTATGGAGGCTTATTGCTAAAATGATCCCATCTCTCTGCATTTCTGTATTTCCCACTGTCTTTTCTTGTGCTTGGTTTTTGCTTGTGCTGACTGTTATCTTTGATTTGACCTTGTTTAACCTCCATCCAACTGTCTAATTTTTACAAAACTCTTTTTTATCTTGAATTGTCACATCCATCTATCCATGCAGATCCTGACGCAGGAGGACTGGAATGTCGTGCTCTATAACGGCATGGCCTCCACTTCTCCAATGGCGGCTCTGTACTTTGTTGCTCTCATGACCTTTGGCAACTATGTGCTCTTCAATTTACTCGTAGCCATCTTGGTTGAGGGCTTTCAGGCTGAGGTGAGAACATTTGTTTGACACTTGAAATTTGTTTGATGTGATACCAGGACCTCCAATGCGGCAAACCGTGGAACTGTTATGGCCATTGTTTGAGGGGAAATATGATATTCTAATAATTGACAAACTACAGAAAGATATAGCCAAACATCTCAAAAAGTGTGAATCTGATGAAGCAAAACACATAGGTCGCTCTCTCTATTTTTTTCTGTCAATCCTTAATGGATGTTTTTGAAAAACCTCAAATCCTTTGTGTCTCTTTGTCTGTTTGCGTGTGTCTACGTGCGCAATCATTTTAGGGTGACGCCAATCGCTCAGAATCTGATGATGAGAAGAAGTCAGACAACTGTGAGGAGGAAAGCAAGGAAGCAGAACTTGGAGACTCAGGTAAGTTCACCAACTAAGGTAACCAATAGTCATTTTCAGTCTCCTACTGTATTTTTGTACGTTCCAAGTCAAGTGTTAGGACAAGGACGAGCTGATCCAGGCCATAAATAAAGATACAGTTTCAAAAGGGGCATCTTTACAATACAAAAGTTTCCAACCTCAGCATTCACACATAATAGTAATATCTTTTCTTTTTACCGTAATCTAAATTCTATTTGACCTCTACTTTCAATAGTGTAGCACATTATGCTCACCTGGTGTTAATATCTGCAACACAAACTCTCTCACCAAATACTCATAGGTACTTTTCATTCACTTGTCCTTGATGAATTCATGCGTTGAAATTATGTTATAAATGATGATTGTTGACAATAGGACCTCCTCCTCCCAAAGAGCTTAAGATGTACACACTGATGATGACAGCCAATGGTCATGCTGATCCTCAAGGTACATTGGCTCCTCCAATCATAATGCGGACAGCTGCCACCCCGATGCCCACGCCAAAGAGCTCTTTGGGAACGGAGTCCATCCTGGGGGATGAACTTATCTCCAGAGGGGGATTGCATCAATATGGCGAGGCAGGATCAGAGTATCAAGAGGCAGGCGAGTCTCGACGTGGAAGTTCTGCCTCCATGGACCCTTTTGCCCTCACCCAACATTCTCTGGTATGTGAAAATCCTCAGCTTTTCAAAAACTTTCCTCAGAATGTGACCAGTGCATTGAGCAGATGTTTGTTCGCCTCGCTCTATTTCCAGAGTCACTCAAGTCCTGTATGGCGCTCTCCTCTCCTTCACCGCGGCTCTGGAAGCTCATGGGGAAGTCGTCGCTCCAGCTGGAACAGCCTGGGAAGAGCCCCGAGTCTCAAAAGGCGGGACGTTAGTGGGGAGAGGGAGAGTCTGCTCTCTGGGGAGGGGGGAGAGGAGGGTTACGGAGGAGAGGACAACACCGATGTGGGAGATGCTGTTGGAGGAAGAGTGACCAGGCAGCACCCAAGGACGTTGGAACTACTACAGGCATCGACTTTAAGACCTTCCACAGTTGCAGACTATGGTGACTGTAATGGGCGGACCATAACTTATGAACCCAACATGACCCCTGATCCCAAAGACAACGCTTCACCTGATGATGACATGGATGAAGATGTAAGTCAGACACAGTCTGCTTCTTGATTATAGCTAGTTAAATCTGTGGAGAGGTGATATTTTGACAACCATTACATAATGTAGGTTATATAAAGTAGTTGCCGTAGTGATGTTTCCCTCAGAAAATTCTTTTAAAGCAAGTGCAGTGAAGATTTGGGGTCTCTTCCTTTGTTATGTTCCATGTAAAGATGTACTATTATACATTCATACGACCCAATACAATGTTTTACATTTATATCTGCTGTTGACTACAACATCGAATCCAAAGAAAAATACAAATTTCAATTCGTTATTTCAGGAAATCTGAAGTGGTATAGCTAGAATGTGTGGCAAACACTTTGGATGTTGATATTTCTTACGCAGCTTCATACATGGTTATGATCCTACTAATCTGCTTTACCCTGACCATTGCAGAATTCCTTGTGCTACTGGATCAGGAGAGAGCTGCGTAACTTGAAACCCCACTGGTGCCAAGAGCATGAAGACTGGGCACTCTACCTGTTCTCCCCTGAGAATCTGTGAGTGTGTGAGGAGTGGACATCTGGTGCCTGCATGTTTACACGCCAATCAAAACTGATACAACATCTCGCTCCATTTTCCGTAATTTTACCTTCTCAACCATTTTCAACAAAGTACATAAATCACAAATACATTTGAGTGTTTGGCCACTCGAGCAGATTTCATCTATTTGTCATATGCAACTACCTTATCTTATCATGTGCAACTATCTCATCTTATACAGCTTATGTTATACTGCTACGCTCCTTGAATTTACAATGAAGGTGTAATGTGTGATGTGCGTGCATGTGCGCCTGTGTGCGTGTGTGTGCGTGTGTGTTTGTGTGCGCTCTCTCACATCTACATATGTGTCTAGACTCCGTGTGTGGTGCCAAAGTGTGATCTCCCACAGGATGTTTGACCATGTGGTTCTGGTTTTCATCTTCCTCAACTGCATCACCATCGCGCTAGAGAGACCTGAAATACAGCCTCACAGCACCGTAAGAACTCCTCATGGACATGCAGAAATATGTACTCAGGAAAACGCCGCACTACACACACAACCTTTGCGTGCAGGTGGTGCAGGGAGAGAGTCGCTTATGCACCTGCGAACTTTGGAGACACATGATTGGCTCCTTGATCGGAGCATGAGTAGTGCTTTGCTAAGGGTCCAATATGCTGGTCATGGACCGATAAACCCAAACCTGTACAGATGTTTACAGTGTATTTGTCTCCAGAACATCCCAGGCCAAAAACCGATGATTGATTTTGTTATTGTGTCACTATTAAGGACTGTGCAGAGGATGTTAACAAAATGAATGAAAGAATGTAAACACATTCATGTTCTACTGAATCGGCGCCAGTGCAGAGGCATTGTGAAAAAAAAAAAACTGTAATTGCAAATGTTCTTGCCTCCTTGTTGGATCTGGTTACATCTACTAATCATGAAAAATCTAATTTTATGTCAATATCTCACCACATCTATCATCATCTGCTGTATCTGATACGCTCCGATGCTAGCGCACAATAACATTACCCTCACAGCATCCAGTTAGCTGCTGCAGAGTTGCTGCTGCTGTTTCCATGGTTACACTTTGCTTAGACATTCAGCACATGCTACCTGCAGCTGTGGAGGATCCACACGAAACATTAGTTATTTTACCTAATAGAAAACAATAATGTGCATCATGAATGCATTAATAAATGTGTTTATGTAACAGTAATTTTCTCCATCCTGCAGGAGCGAGTGTTTCTGACAGTGTCCAACTATGTCTTTACTGTTATCTTCCTGGCAGAGATGGCCGTCAAGGTAAATGCTTGTTCTTATTTTCTTCATTTTCCCTCGATTATTCTGTATGACATTTCTGGTTCTTATTGATGTTTACATCTACAGGTTGTTGCTCTGGGTTTCTGCTTCGGAAAGCAGACTTACCTCCAATCCTCTTGGAACGTGTTGGATGGTTTGTTAGTGTTTGTTTCCCTTGTGGACATAATGTTTTCACTGGCCTACACTGGCGGAAACAGGATCTTGGGTATTCTCAGAGTGCTACGGCTGTTGCGCACTCTCCGCCCTCTCAGGTCTGCATGTATGTGTGTGATTATGTGTATTTCTGTGTGTGTATTGGTCACAGGTTGCTGCTGGCACTGCTTGATGGTCTCATGCGAGTGTGTGGATGTGTGGTTGCAGGGTTATAAGTCGAGCCCCGGGATTAAAGCTGGTTGTGGAGACTCTGATTACGTCCCTTAGACCCATTGGGAACATCGTTCTCATTTGTTGTGCCTTCTTCATTGTGTTCGGCATCCTGGGAGTGCAGGTAGATGACTCAAGAAATATGCGCACAATGGTGATTGTGGTGCTGTGCTGCATGGCATGGCTTGGCCCAATATTTTGTAGTAATAAGAGCAAATGTTTCTTATTCAGAGATTGAGGAGTAGAGTGTGGGACCATGATTGGGAAAGCATTACTGGAAATTTCCAGAAGTCAAAAATATTTGTTTGTCAGCAGTGTCTTTATGATGAATGAAAATGAAGAGAAATTAAATATGATCATAAGCCTTCTGAATGTGAGACATCTGTTGAGGACTTTTATTATTTCAAGAGGACATTTCATGTTAAGAATTCTAAACACAATAACTTCAAACAATGTAAAATGGCGTCCTTGAGATATCTCTCACTAACATTGCTCTCTTTGTCTCTCATCTGGCCCACTCGCACACACACACACTCTCTCTCTGTAGCTGTTCAAAGGGAAGTTCTACCACTGTGAAGGTCTTGACACAAGAAACGTCACTAATAAGTCTGACTGTCTCCATGCCAACTATCGTTGGATCCGGCGGAAGTACAACTTTGACAACTTGGTCCAGGTACATTTCATATTGAAAAAGGAGGGGGGGAGTGAGAAAGAAGGGAGGGAGGGAGGAAGGACCAGAAATAATGCCTCATACTTCCAGAATGGATGGAAGATTCCATGAGCTTCTGTTCCACTTTGTTGGGAATGTCTGTGTAAAACGTGATTTTTTTTAGACTAAACTGTAGTGATGAGCACATCACAGAATAGCTAAGTAGAAGCAGATTGAGTCAAGGCTAGAAAGGGACAATATATCAAGGACATATAGGATAGGAGCAGATGGAGACAGGTGAGGCAATTTGCTGAAGTGGTTAACACAGTTAGAATTGCAAGACTTAAATAAGTACAGGCCTCATTCCGAAAAGACTGGATGGATGCTTGACTGTGAAATGCAACTGAGAGTCACACACCCAGCCACAATGAAACACACCCTGAAATTTACACTGAAAAACCTTTATGTTGAGTGTGTCAATATTTGTCTTTGCACCAGGCACTGATGGCTTTATTTGTGCTGTCCTGCAAGGACGGCTGGGTCAACATCATGTATGATGGCTTAGATGCAGTGGGAGTGGACCAACAGGTGAGAATACTGAAGATATAGTACGACAACCACTAAAATATCTACTTTGATGAGATTCAATGTGAAGAGAACGTCAATGCTCTGAGATATTTTCTAAGTTTGAGTCAGACAGGTCCAATCCCAGGGTGATTTGTCTTTAGGAAATAATAAGTACAACAGTCTGTAGCCTCAAACAATTGAATCAGTCTTTGTTATGCCAAGCTTTATCCAAAAAACGTGGTCTTTTTTTTTTTAAGATAATTCTTTTGCAAAAAATAATCTGCAGTGCGAAATGTCGGTGGTGATGTGTGTCTTATTTGACATTGAATAATTGTATGATATTGTATGTGTTGTATCTGGTGTGTTGTGCCACTTCTTTCTCTTTCCTTTTCCTCAGCCCGTGAGGAACCACAACCCATGGATGCTCCTGTACTTCATCTCCTTCCTGCTGATTGTCAGCTTCTTCGTTCTCAACATGTTTGTCGGCGTTGTGGTGGAAAACTTCCACAAATGTCGACAGGACCAGGAAGAGGAAGAGGCGCGCTTACGGGAGGAGAAGAAGCAGAAGATGATGGAGAAAAAGCGTAGGAGTAAGGAGATGGAAGGGGCTGGTCGGTAGTCTATTTTTCTGAGCAATGCCTGCATTCGGAGCCCGAACAAACTAGGAATGAATAACTATATCATCAAGAGAGAAACCTAGGAAGAGAAAAGTTAGACTGGCAAGCTTATGACAAACAGTGGCCCGTCACTTGAAAGGCTCATTGGCTGTGCCAGTCTGATGCATGTGTCTGCATGATTGCAGCCCTCTATCAAAAACTGCATGAGAATTGTGCGAATCCAGGCCCAGTCAATTGAAATACAACTTAATGAATCAAAATTCACTTGACTAAAAGAATAGAGGCTATCATGTTCTACGCTAACATATTGTAATCAGTGGTGAACAGTTATGTGCATTCTGCATGTCATGTTTTTTGAGATGAATGTCACAAAAATAGTAATAGTAATTCTGATAGTATGGGAATGCTCCCTTCACCCCAAAAGCATGCTTGGCCCATGTACTGAGTGATCTCTTCATACCAAAGGTAAAAAAGGACATTTCCTTTTGATATCCTTTTGATGGCGGGACTCAGAAACATAGCAAACGTTATGGTTGTTATTGCAGAAATGATACTATGCACATGTACACACAACTATGTACTGTGTACACGCTGGTGGTTTGTGTGCCTCACTGATGTTCCAAAGTGGGGAACTGTTACTGACGCAAACTGCTTGAAATACCCAAACATGTACACAGTCTGTATGCATAGTCCCCACTCACACAACACACACACACTTACCTATACTAAACAACACTTTGAAGTTTCTTTCGTCTAAAACTGTGAATGCCACAAACTGCCTGCTTGTATGTTAACGATTCACAAAGTGACGATTGTCTGCATCCCTGTTCTTGTCTTTCTCTGACTGCCATCTTTGTTTGTGTGTCTGTTTCTTTTTCAGAGGCCCAGCGGAGACCATATTACGCAGACTACTCCCCTGTACGTCTTTCAATCCACACACTATGTACCAACCATTATTTGGACCTCTTCATCACCAGTATCATCTGTATCAATGTCTGCACCATGAGCATAGAACACTACAATCAACCTCAGGTACCTTTTGACAGATGATGAAGTTGCATACTCTAACTTTAATTGGCCAAATAATTTTGAACTGAATGAGATAACTAAGTGATCTTGCTCTTGTATGTGTCTATGTGTGTTAAGTATCTTGAGGAGGTTCTGAAATACTGCAACTACGTGTTCACTGTCATCTTCATCCTTGAGGCTCTGCTGAAGCTTGTGGCTTTTGGCCTACACCGCTTCTTTAAAGACAGGTAATGATCTGATCTAAGTATCTATTTACACATATCTTCTATGTACCGTATGCATGTATGGCTATGTATGTATATATTATGTGTGTCTGTGTTGCACGTCTGTTTAGGTGGAACCAACTGGACATCGCCATTGTGGCATTGTCCATCATGGGTATCATACTGGAGGAACTGAAGATGAGTGCAGCTTTGCCTGTTAATCCCACCATCATCAGAATAATGAGAGTACTCAGGATAGCACGAGGTAGATACACACACAAACATCAGTGCGATGGTCATACACACTCTCACAGAGGGGAAATAACTACATATGCCAACTAAGACAAACAGTAAACATGCAACACACAAGCACAGACATGCATCATATGAACACTCAGTTTCTTATTCCTGCCTCTGTGTCTTTCTTCTCAGTGTTGAAACTGTTGAAGATGGCAACTGGGATGAGATCGTTGTTGGACACTGTCATGCAGGCACTCCCTCAGGTACAGTAATTCCTCATTTCATTGGTGGAGCCAGCAGGAAGGGTGGAGGCATGACCACCTGGGTTAATGTGGTGGTGTTGGAGGTGTTGGGGGAGCTGGAGCCCTGCATGTTGAATCGACAGCACCTGCAAGATGAAATTGAGGGAAACCAGCACATGGAACCTCAGGCAAGCATGATGGGAGCCAAGGGCTGGATAGAACATTAGAGGACTTGTATGTCTTTTGGGCATGTGTGTATTAGTAAGCCAGTTTGAGCGGACAGATGGAGGAGAGAGAGAGAGAGAGAGAGAGAGACAGCTGAAGTGTTTGGTCTTGGCTTTGGAACCAGAGGGTGTCCTCATTAGACCAAAGAGAAATGAGGTGTGCTGATGGCAGGAGGGGGCCAGCTCCACCTCCAGGTCACTGCGATGCCCTTGAACAAGGCTTTGAACCCCAATATTTTCGTCCTGAATGCAGTTCATGCGCATTGAATTAATCTGCAGGTCTTATGTAAAAATGTGTGTCACCAGTGGGTTAAATGCTGAGGAGGAATTTCACGTATGTCTATATATTTCCTTTCCTTTCAGGTGGGTAATCTGGGTCTGCTCTTCATGCTCCTCTTCTTCATCTATGCTGCGCTGGGAGTGGAGCTCTTCGGCAAACTGGGTCAGTCACTTTACCGGAACAACCCATGAACCATCACACACCATGTCACCATACACACCATTGGCTTGATCAAGCCTGATTAGTCAAGCTTCACTGCCTCCTCAGTCATGGCCTATGAATTTTTAGATTCTCCTCTTAGCTGAGATGATATTTAAATGTGTAACATGGCTGTCTGTTTGTTCACCCATATGTTACCCAGAGTGTACAGACAATAATCCATGTGAAGGACTAAGCCGCCATGCTACTTTTGAGAATTTTGGAATGGCCTTCCTCACTCTGTTCCGTGTGTCCACTGGGGACAATTGGAATGGAATTATGAAGGTATGATACATACACAGAAACAATCAGGAACCTAGTGAATCATACTTTTGAGATTCTTGCAAGTGCCAGTGGTGTTGGTTTGAAAATATTGCTGGGAATCACCAACTTGTCATCTGCCTGTAGTGTTGAATGCATGTTTTTTAATGTTGGATCTTTCTCATCTGTTATCAGGACACATTACGTGAGTGTCTTCCAGAAGATCGACACTGTCTCACCTACTTGCCGTGGGTGTCTCCTATGTACTTTGTCACATTTGTGCTCATGGCACAGTTTGTACTGGTCAATGTGGTGGTGGCTGTGCTGATGAAACATCTGGAAGAGAGCAACAAGGTGCAGTAACCCCACATTTACGAATCAATAACCTTTTGATTGAAACACATGTAAGATGATCCTCCTTTTGTGATGAAGAAGGTATTTGCAGGGGCTTGTTTGCATATTCTGCCAAATATATTTCACAATCAGCCTGTGGAGGCAATGCCTCTCACTACACCTCGCAATAATAATGAATGTTGTCTTGAACGACACATTCACCCATGTTGCACATGCTGGGTATAACAAGTGCCAAACATATATGGGTACTCAGTTTAGTTGAAGACTGTCTCATTGCCAGGAAGCGAAAGAGGATGCAGAAATGGATGCAGAGATTGCCCTGGAGATGGAGAGGCACCGCAAAATGAGCACTTCTTCCAGCAACAGCTCTTTGGGAGGAACCTATGTTGGGCCTTGTCCACATTCACCTGGTCAGGTAAGACAAGACAAGACAAGATGGCTACACAGTGCAGTTGTTGTTGCCACTGTTGTGGAGTTAGCATGCTCTCCCCTCATGTGCATGGGTCTCCTCCGTGTACCACAGATTTCCCCTGCCACATAGAAATATGCATAGAAGGTGAAGTGATGATCCTAAATCTTAGACTTAGGTCTTGTCCAGGGTGTACCTTACCATTGCCTGCTAGCAGGGACATTTTAGAAATAGAGGATGTATATAAACACTCCAAACTGTATTCTTTGCCATGGTTTGTGGTAATTATTATGACAAAATTGCGAAAAGCTAAGTTGTTGATGCAGGCATTTGCTGGGATTATTTTTCGTTTCCAAGCAACAAAGTTTCAGCAATGAAATAGCGACATTTCATTCAACTAATTTCATGTGGTTTACACAAGTGATGACACACTGCCCACTTTCATGCATCACTTCATAATGCAGGGGTAGAAAACAGACTTGGAGCAAAGTGTGAATGGTCATGAATCTATTTGGTCACCAATGAATCATCATCATGTTGTCGAAGTAGGAAATGTTTGGACAACTTCACAGTGAGAGGTATCTCCCTCCCAGAAGTTGTACCCGAAAATATGTACATTTGTATATCAGTGACAAGCGGTCAAGGGAGGCAGGAGAAGTCGAGCCTCCCCTGACATCAAGGAGAGAATAGCCAATCAAATCTGATTGTGATGAAATCAGTTCCTCACCAATCATGAGCTCACTTCACCGCACCTCACTCATGTACATTGTGAATCAAATGTAACATTATTCCTTATAAAGGTAAGATTATAAAACATAATCTCCTGTGTCTGTCTCTTGTAGGTGGAGGAAGTGGTGCAGTGCAGTAACAAACACCTGCTGTCCCCGAGGAAGATGTCTGTGTCCAGGATGCACTCCCTGCCTAATGACAGCTATATGTTCCGGCCTGTGCAGCCTGCCAACACTCCCAGAACTTCTGAGGAGGTGCACCTCAGCCCCGAGCACCAGCACTCAGGTATGCAAGTCTTAAATGTTGGATGTACAGTGACGATACATGAGTGTGTAAATTTAGGCTTTTTTGCATGGGTTGTTGTTGTGTTTGTCAATCACAGGTCAACACTACCCTGTTCTAGCTGTTCAGTCTGACATTCTGTATGAAAAAGTGACATTTCTATCAGTTTATCAGAAAGAAAACAAGTTTCTGTCATGTAAAATCTTCACATCTAGAGATGTTGTTTGCTGGAGCATACTGTTTCTGATTCACATACTAAGCACAGACACATCTACCAAAATCCTTAAATTTGCTGTCAGTAATAAACACAAGTAATTGTAGAACACAATCTTGAAAAGTGACGTGTGATAACACATATTATTAACTGTTTCACCTGCAGTCAGAATCTAGTGACATGTTGTGGGCAGGATGTGGACAGGCCGCGCTCTGTCCAAAGGTACTATCTGTAGTGAATGAACTTCCAGGTGTGAACATATACAAACCTTTCACACTGTTTCATTTACTCAGCTCGGGAATGACGGACCAATACGAAAGTGGTCATAATGTGTCCTAACTGCAAAGGCTGAGGGAACCAATCTAAACATTCATTTTACTCAACTTCTGCTTTGTACTTAAAACGTTAAAACTTAATGCATCAACCTTTGCAGCTTGGACTTAAGCAAAATTGATCGGTATGGATTGCCAATACAATGAACAAAGCACTTATTTACCTGGAATTTTCTGGATTTCCTTGTGACTAAACAAAGGTGGTCCAATTTTCATCCCATTGTCCAGTCACTCACCCTTGACCTGAGCTCTGTTGTATCACAACTTTAGCCAAAAGCATCATGGATCTTTTTCTTTTTTTACTAATAATCCAAAAATGTAATCAGAAAAAAAGATTTGGCTAGATGAGTTGTCACAGGGAGCAGAGGTGTACTTGGACGGAGCTGAATGTTGTCCTGAAATACAAGTGACTTACAAGTGACTTACAAGTTGCTTATTTGCTTAGCCCCTCTCAGAGTGTTTTTTAATGAGAGAGATTATTTGAATGGCAGAAATATATAAATGCAGAAATCCAGAAAATTTCAAAAGGTACTAAGCTGTTTTAATGCAACTGTGACCATATCTTGAAATCCACTTTGAACTCTAAAGGCTGTCTATATTCATCTTAGATCCTGGTTAATATGGATTTCCCGTTATTGTGGGGAATATCTGACGTCACACTTCTTGTATCTGCAGTAACTCTACTCTCTCCTCCTGGTTTTCTTTATTAAAATCTGGTTGAAATCTTTCACACTTAGAGCTGTGTCGATGGATGATGCAATTGTTCAAAGTCAAGCTATTGACTGAATTACCAAATTGTAATTGCAATGAGAGCTGAATATTTTGGTATGTTATGATATCGCATCGACACGCTTGTAGTAACCAGAATCTAACTCTGAAGCTTTAACATACAGCTTGAAGGTAGAGAAAAAAAAGAGGGCTGGTGACAATCTATGTTAAATGCAATAAAGCAGGACGTTACTTTAGTCTTTTTTTGACTGACAAAGACTCCTATCAGCTCCATTGAGCTTTGAGTACCTATTCTGGGTCAGTTGCAGCCTGGAGCCATTACCAAACCATCATGGCAAATCAGGATGGTTTCGGCTGTTGGGAGGAATTGCAGGTGAAAACAACAATTATGTTCTGAGTTATTGTGTATTAGCTTGTTTATTCATTAACATAGAATGTCACCATAGTATTGATTTTGATATGTAAATGAGCTACATCCATTTGTCTCCAGACATACTATGTTTTCAAATTATGTTTTTTGTATATCTCTTCAGGCTCAGTGACGTCCGTCCATTCCCAGCCGTGTGAGAGCCGTGTTCTGCTGCAGGTGCCTGGCTCGTCTCCCGTTCGCTCCCGGACTCCTCCGTCCCTCTCCTTGACCCACATCGTCCCATCTACACCGGTGCCCAGCCACTCGCCACGGGCCATACGCAGACAAGTGAGGCAAACACACACATGCTGTGCATGGAGACATGTAATTAGACCTCTTACAAAGTTAACACAGTTATCTCACAAAATGCTGTAGATAAATAGTTTTAAAAGTGTTGTGCATATCACTTGTATTGAACTGAACTGTTGTAATTAATTGTGTGTGTCTGTGTGTGTGTTCACCAGGTGGCAGTTAAGATCGACTCTGTGGATTCCCACGACTGTGAGCAACAGGAGGATCCACCTTCTCCTTCCCCGTTTCCTGGAGCTCCTAATCTTCCTCCCTCCTCTTCCACCCTCCAGCTGCCAGTCCCCTGCTCCCCTGCCTTCCTTAATCGCTCTCTTCCACCCTCATTCTCTAATATTTCTCACCTGGCCCCAGACCCCTTTCCTTTCCCTCCGCCGCCACCTTCCCCTACTTTACTCCCTCCGCCTCCCTCCCCACGACTCTGTCCTCACCTTCCTAGCATTCGGAGACCAAGACCTTCCTCTGCCGTCTACTTATGCGACTTAGCAGACGAAGAGGTGGACCGCATTACCAGATCGACACATAAATGGAATGATAAACCGGAGGAAAAAGGGTTGGGGGGTGGCGTGAAGGCATACCGCTGCCACTCATTGTCCCCCTTCAGCTCTCCACAGTCTCTCGACTCCTCCATCAGCTGTGCCCCTCCACCACCTCTTCCGCAGTCTTCATCGAGGAGCACACTCAGTCTCCTCGGGGCAGAGGTCAACAGCTTTGGGAAGGGTGCTAGTATTGACAATCAGACTCACCTGGACAGGCCCTCATCACTGACACCCTCGTACCCCGACGACCATCGACGTCACTCTATTGAGGTCTGCCTCTCCCAGGGTAAGGATCAAATCAAATTGGAGGAGCAGTGGTTGGACAGGGCGGTTCGGGCTTTCCCTGTCAGGATGCAGTCAGTTGGAAGTTGCTACCGAAAGAAAAAGTTGAGTCCTCCCAGTATCTCCATCCACCCACCTCCAGAGCGAGAGAACCTACATTCTCCGGAGGCGGCCGACTGCGACATGATACTGAGACGTAGAACGCCGTCCTATGATCTCAGCCCACATGCACGATCAACGCACTCACCAGACACTACAACAGATGAACATGTGGGCTCGCAAACGCAATCTCCAAGTTGTGTACCTATGATGCCTATCCAGGTACCCGTTCATTCGCTCAATCCTATGCTTACTTCCCAACTCATATTTGCAACACCTCAGCCGTACCCTCCACCATGTGCACCCAGTCCCACGCCAGCACACACATCTATGCAGCCAAACATTTTCATCCGACCGAACGTTTTCATCAATCTGCCAGAGACTTCCCAACAGCCAATGCCTGCATCTCCTCTTTCAAGGCACATGGGCCTCCCGCAGTACAGCTTTGACCAGACAGACTATATGGACAGACTGTCACCCGGGCTATCGGATGCTGACAACGCCTCTTGCTCTTCACCTTTTGACAGCAAACTGGATAATGGGTCTGGATTTAGTGCAAAGCATCAGAGGACTGCTCAATGAATGTGAAGCATTGAATTTTCATGCTTTAAGTTGGGAAAATCCCCGATGAGTTCTTGCACATTGAGGTGCAAAGGCTAATCTCAGAACAGGGGCTGTCGAAGAGGAGTTTGTCGAAGGAATACAGGAAGATGCTAATTGTGATTTTCAAAGGAAGTCCTTTGCGGCATCACCCATGGACCACTACAAAATCCAACAATTACTGTATATGGTTTGATTAAGACTTATTTTAATACCACAGCAGGACTAAAGCCACCTCCATAGCCAAAGTATTTTTGACGCTGTCCCAAACCACGCAAGAAATCAGGAAGCAGCGTCTTGCTGACAACCTTTGACCTTTGCAAGAAGTGGTTTTGTAAATGCGAGCATGGCGGAAATTGTGGGATCTACAAAAATCAGGTTTTCTACTTATGCTCTGCTCACCACTCACCTGCTCCTGGATCACATTGATCAGAGCCGAGGTGAATGCAGGTGCAAACGTGCTTACGTGTGTGATTGTGTGTGTGTGATTGAGTTTACGGACTGCCAGATTCTCTTTGGCGTGGAAGTCAGCCATGTTGTTTTGTTGTCTGAGAGGATGGGGAGATCAGGGACGGGGCTCAGAATACAGCCGTGGGGCTCTGTATGTTTTTTCTGTGTATCATGCAGTGTAAATAACAGAAATACTGTATTTGGTGACATTTCAAAAAAGCTCTATCCATGTACACATATTTTTATAGAGACCTAAAATGTTTTTGCACACAAGCTGAATTGCAAGTTGATCGTTGGTTGTCCTCATTTTTGAATGTTTCTTCTAAAAACCAAAAGTGAAGGATATGCACCAAACAGGTAAGCCGAGGATGAGGAGGAATTTTATTTTTGTATTCTGAAAAATATTGAGGGCGGTGTGATATGTTTCTGTATCTTTGTCTCAGATTTGTATGTTGAAGGTGTTTACAACACTCTTGGCTCAGTGATGTCATTTGATTCACATAAAGCTACAATATTTCCCAACACTTTGAAAAGGCAAGGCGAAAGGTTTGAACGTGTTTTTCACGTCAGTGTTCCAAAAGCTGACTAAACCTGTGTGCTGTTTGTTCTTAATTGTAGAAACAATAGATTGCTATGTTATTTAAGGTTATTTTGTAAACCTGTATTCCAAGTGCTGAGCATGGGATTAAGGTTTTACTGTTTATAGGCTGCTCAGTCACAATATGGCTGACATGCCCTCAGGTTATGGTAACTGTTAGAATTGCAGCTTCTGTCCCATATTAGTGCATACAGATAAAATAATCAAGTCATAAGGGACAACTATTTAACCACTTTGTAATTTAGCAATTTTATAAGTACAAGTTCAAATTCATGAACCATAACTGAAAACGTAGTTTTTATTGTAGTTTCTTCCATCTAATTCCTGCTAGGCTCCAAGTAGATTAGTAGCTGCCAACTAGGGCAGCACTTAACATTAACTGATGGTTCAGTATGATGTAACGTTGACGGGCAAAAGCAGATACCTAAGGAGCAATAATTGACAATGTGTAACAGTCTTCATATAACGCCCCTTCGATTGGCTCATTGGAATTAAAGTTTTGCTATAAACCAAATAGAGGGGCCACATGTCGTCCAATAGATTGATGTAGAACTAGGAATCTCCACAAGTAAATCTCTTGTTTGCTCAAGAATGACATAAGAAGATGGATTGACAGGTAGCTGGAGAGGCAGTTGGAAAAGAACTGAGTGATCCATCACTGATGTTTTCACACCTTTGTAGACAAAACCACTCACTTTTGAACATGTTAAGACAACCAAACAAACTTGCCCAACACGTGTAGCCACAGTGCAATAACACAATAACACGCAGTATTTTGGATATGTAGTGTGCATTCACAGCTAGTCACAGTAGTCTAATGTCCACACAACCTGTACAACTAGTATGTGAATCAAAATAATCTGCTGTAGTTTGCATACTGTGAGTCTGGCCTTAGAGCAACGACAGGAGTCGTGCAAGCTGTGGCCCATCTTTTTGAAGTGGCGATATCTTGTCTTAGACTAATAATCTATCAAAGAAGAATACAAATCTCCTATAAAAGCCACCAAGACACCTTATGGGCGAATCTTGCGCAGGCGTACGGACATGAATCCACTGCATGTCCTGTCTTGTGTTTGGTTTATTTCATACAAATTTGCAATCAACAATAATCACTCAAGAGTTTTTCCATCAACC
Organism: Carapus acus; assembly: GCA_900312935.1. NCBI lineage: Eukaryota > Metazoa > Chordata > Actinopteri > Ophidiiformes > Carapidae > Carapus > Carapus acus. The sequence continues at coordinate 13,753 of OMPJ01045671.1, read as the reverse complement.
CAACGAGGTGTGTCCCACTTACCACCCATCTGTCAATATTTAGGCCCACTCATGTGCAGACTCCACCCATTGTGATTATGACAACTAACCTCATACATACATACTCAAATGAATATCAATAACAAGTAACCCAATTACTCTCAGATATTCAAATGTAACCAAAATAACAGTCTTACATGATTTAACTGTAGGAATCAGGAAATAGCTGCAACAAGAGTGATGTGCTTAGTGTGATGAGAACTGAACTCTTTCAAATGTCTGCTTCATCCAATCTACCAGTTACCACTGACCTAACACCAACTTCAAATCCACCACACTAACCCCTGCTGTTATATAGTATAAGTTTTTTTTTTTCATATTGATTATAGCATGCATTCCAACTTGAATGAAAACAAACCTGTAGCGGCTCTCCGTGTCCAGTCTGGCAAATTCCAACAATCTACTCAGACCAGCCATATGACAAGCACAGAGGACCAAAGTGCATCGAGAGAGATGCACAGCTATAATTGAGTGTCACAAAAAAATCTTTTGCCATCGCAACTTGTGTGAATGATTAAGAGCCAACTCCCACCCTGTAACTCTTAAAGTGCATTTGCATGAGACAGAATCAGCATTTGAACTCCTTCCATGTGTGTCTGTCTGACTGTTGAAACCAAATACAAAGTTGTTGTTCGCGTGGGAACAGGAACATTTTGTCATGTCACAGTGGGTCACAATGCATATTTAGCATTTATCTGCAGGTTCAAAACACAAATCAATGCTGCAAAAGAAAAGCCTTGATTTTGAAACAAATAAAGTTTCTCATATTGAAACATGATCAAGAGCGTCAACCCAGATTAACAGCGTCAACCCATGTAAGTACAATGGGTTCAACCAAAATATCCTGTAAATGTTATTCTTGATTTGCTGACTTTTCCCGTTAATTCCTAAAAATGAAAATCACAAGCCAGGACATGTATTTTTTGCTGAAAAAAGACTAAGACTTGCATTGAAATATCTGCCACAATATCATGAAAAGAATATGGGGAAGATTATCTCTTATTTTCAACATAGAGCAACTTTTCCTCTCACAAGCAGCATGCATGACTTAGAGAGTAGTATAGCTACATAATAAAATCATGTAATCACACAGTGTTACAAGTGCCAGTGAAATGTTGAGGAAAGGTCCGGTCCTCCACCTGTCCATGCCAGAATGAGCCCCGCTGATTGGGATTCATCATTCACTTGTGTATAGGTGTTGTTGGCTCAGATTTCTGTGACGCGAATCCGCGTCTCATATCAGTATGTAAAATCCTTGTAAACTTAAATATTCAAGACATACTCAATATGATTCTCAGAGCTAGCTCTGGTGCAAAATTATATTTGATGTTGCGTCCACTCCAATGTTCTTATCTGAATTGGTCATCTGTAACAATATATAGTTTATGCGTGACCATACTATTGTTCCACCATAATATCTTGTTGAGGAAGTGTCCTATTTGAGCACAGAGCTCTTATAACAAGCTTTGAGTGCTGAGTGTAGCTTGTCTCACTAAGTGGCAACCCCCATTTATGCCAGCACATATCCATGGAATTGAACACACTTTAGAGGATGGGCAATGCAATTGTTCTTGGAATTCTTAGTGCATAAAGTTCCCTTTTATATGATATAATATTTTATTCCAAGAAACCATTTTGACTATGGCATCTACAAGGCAGAATCTTTTAGAGAGAATCAGCTTGATGTTTTACAAATTTTGATATTAGCATTTTGAGGTGTTTCCAGATCTAGACAGACTACCTAATTGACCTGAGCTCTAAGTAAGCGGTGTAAAGGGAGGACTCGTTAAATTCAATGCCGTTCTTTGTTTCCCAAGGCAATACCAAGTAGTGATTTACTGTATATGGCTATAGCTCCTCTTCTCATTTGTGTGGACACAATTAAGTGGGAATTGAGTTGGCTCTGTTTTGTCCCGAGTCGACACTGTTTAATGTTCAGGAGATTACATGTTCTCTCAGACTTTACTCTCTTGATGCCCTAATAATGGATCATGATACTGTATTGTCTGGAGGAACAGCACTGGCCCCAAAACTTTGCTACAGCATAGTGATGACTGAATAATTTATTGACACTGAGCTGGTCACAACTTGACTCGACAAAAGGTTAAACCTGCCGATGGTAATGACTTTGATGAATCAGAAGCACTGTGTTGTATTTATTGATGACTTTTTTATTGATCATGTTTTTATACTCTCACTAAAACTTAAGCCTTCTAGGTGCGGGACAGACTTGTGTTTGTCTGCGGGATGATGGTTAGCTTGTGCGCAATAATATGCTCTCCACTGTTCCCCATAAGAGAGAGACCTGGGAGAGTATAGGAAGTCTTCAAAGGCTTAACACACTGTAACAATTTTCTACATTGTATCATTTCTGATTATTGTGCAATGACCAATCGTTGTCCTAAACGATGTTCCCTGTCTATTAAACTTGTGTTTTTAACACTTCTCTCATATCTGATTTGTGTGTAGTTTGGTTGAACTGGGGTACAACAACACCATGTCTTTTATATTTTATCAAGACTGTTTGATATTGTATAGAGCAGGGGTCACCAACTCTGTGCCGGCGGTCATGTGCGGTCGCAAAGACCATATAAGGTGCCCACGAAGCAAGTTTTTAAATGAGGGGCAGTATCTACAATATCATGCTTGTTCGTGAGAAAAGATACTCGGTGTGTGTTGAAGGAAATCTCAGCTAATACTGGACACTTCCGTAAGCAGATAATAGCATGGTTACACATATACTTCTGTGCCACCACTACTACTACTACTACTACTACTACTACTATTATTATTATTATTATTATTATTGTTGTTGTTGTTGTTGTTGTTGTTGTTGTTGTTGTATTTTATTGTTGATATTGTTATTTACATCATTATTATCATTATTATTACTTATATCAGTGCAGTTTTATTATTTTTGTTATCATCAAACAGGTCCTGTTAGTCCTTGGATCGCCCTCGATCCCTGCGAATTCTGAGGCGGAACGGCTTCAGCGGAACCATTACAAAAGCCCTTGTTTCGCATCGGTCGTCTATGTCCTTTGACCATGCCAGCGGAAATCAACAGAACCATTCGTTGATTTCGGTGACTCGCACGCACAACATCAAACTTTGGCAGTGAGGGAAATTAGGACTCTTGGGAAGAGAAAGGATGTCAGACAACGACGACAAGTACGTAACAACACACGGTTACTGATGGAAATCACCGTTTGTTTTTAAGTGTCGCAAATGACAGTACTCAGATGAAATAACGACGGTGTCTCCAGGGCTCAAGCTAATTCAGCAAGCAGAATTGCCACCGGCCTCATTTCACTGTTTTTTATTCTCTGCTCCCTTTTAAATCCCAGCTTCGATGACGGAGATTTCGACGATGCTGAGGAGGACGAGGGGTTAGATGACCTGGAAAACGTTGAAGACGTAGGTTTACATATTATGTCTCGTGGCTGTGGCTCGTCGCCTCTTAGTTGTAATGTCTTCATCATTTCCACCGATAACGACTCCTAACGAGTGTCTTGTGACTAGGATGACCAGGAGAATGTGCAGATTCTGCCGGCAGGCGAGGGCCAGCAGGCCAACCAGAAGAGAATCACTACTCCATATATGACCAAGTATGAGAGAGCGAGAGTACTGGGGACACGAGCTCTGCAAATAGCGTAAGTATTGTGATATTCCCACCGACACTCAAAATACTTGATCCTCCAGCTCTGTCGCATCGCACCTAATCGTTCAGTTCATTCATTTATTTTAAGCCTCTAGATTTTGAATTGATAACCATTAAAGCATACTTAACCAGGTACTGTGAAGTATGCGTTATGTATGCTGCGCTATACTTCGTCCTCATGGCATCACATTTCCCCTCATCCCCTGATCTGCTGCTGACCCCTGATGGGAGCAGCTACTACTGACTCTACCTTTATGAGCAGACCTCAAGTAAACTACTCCTGCCTCCCATTTACAGCCGACCCATCTTTTGCCTTCAGTTGCCATCAAAAGCATTGCAGTGTGCTGTTGTTCATCCATTATTCAAATAACCACTGGCTAAATTATGCATGACCACCAATTTTGAGTCTCTCAGGCAGTCTCACAGGCTTTTTTGCATCATCTCAGAACGCATTGCGCAAGTAAAATGATGGTTACCTCTGTGCGTCAAAATATGGCCGTGAACATTTTTATTTAGATTTTTGTTCTGACATTTTTAGTTTACTTTACATCAGCCTACCACTTTTTTGTTTTGGGTGAATCTTGTACTTTGGTCAGAATCCATATCAACAGTTGCATTTTATGCACAATGCTTTTCTGGTATCTGGTTTTTGATGTGCATGCTCTTTTTTCTACCTCCAGGATGTGTGCACCAGTGATGGTGGAGTTGGAGGGAGAGACTGATCCTTTACAGATTGCAATGAAAGAACTGAAGTATGTCAGAGCTTCAATGTTCAACAATCAAAAGAATTTTAATAATTTATAAACATGCCCTATTGATTTATCAAATAATACCTTGTGTCTTTCTGTCTTGTTTTGTAGGGGCAGAAAAATCCCCATCATCATACGCAGGTATCTTCCAGACGGCAGCTATGAGGACTGGGGCTGTGATGAACTCATTATTACCGACTAAGTCCATTCTGTACACAGCCTCAATATCTTGCTCAAACAAATATGTGAACAAAGCCAGGACAGAGTGTCATAATCCTTTTTGGTTAAGTGATTGGACAGTGGTTGTATTGTGACTGAATTGCTTCCTTGTTGGACGACCTTTGCAGGTGTAACTGTAAACACAAGGAGCAATAATCCATAAAGCAATCAAAAAAAAACATCTTCAGTAACAGTCTGTGCTTTTCAGTTGCGTGATATTCTGGATCTACACTGTGTTACTCTGCAGATTTTAGAGGAGTACCATAAAACTCACCTTTGAGTTGTAATTTTTGTATTGTGAAATGAAAGATTGGTTCTAAATGCATAGAGGAAGTTAATATACTTCCTCAATGCAAATGTTATGTCACATTAGCAATGTTTTATCAAGCAAATTGGTTGGTGTTGTAGTTGTTAATAAATTCTTTTGTATAAAGTGATGCGTTATCTGTGTTTCTGACTTCAACAGCTGTTACAGAGGTCTGTGCTGAATATCTGTTTCGTTTTGCTTCGTTTTGTTTTGTGGTGGCTTAATTGCACATGATGCTATACGTAAAAATCAAGAATCTTGCTTCCTCTTCATTCCCCATCTCTGTTGTCAGTCCGTGGGGATGATGATCCACGTTGACCCAGTACTCCTCGCTATGTCTGGAAAGTTGTGGGAGCGGAGAAACTTGGTGGAAATACTTCTCTCGCTGCGGAACCGAAGTTGAGAGGTATGTGCCAGCTGTAGATGTGACTGGCCCGGCAGGACGTGGGGATGATGAGTACCAATAAAATATAAATCAACAGAACACCGAAACGAAGGACACTGGGTCACTGCGTCAGAATGCACCGACAAAGGAAGTTGAGACTTATACTCAGGCTTTGTCATCGCTACGTAGAACAAGTTCCACGAGCAACAAAATAGCCTAAAGCCCCACCCATTGCACATAGCCACATAAGACGGGGACTGTCAAGTCAAACTAGTGTGAGCGTCCCTGTGGTAAATCCTAATTACTCCCAAAAGCTTGACCTTGCTGAATCCTGACAACTCTTCTCATTCCTCAGTTTGCACCATTGAATCCTCAGCTCTACTGATATTTATTTGTTGTACAGGTTTTTCACTTGGGGCCAGCAAGGACACAACGCTCACCATCATCTGTGTCTCACCATTGCGCAGGTCCATTCTACTTTTCTCTGAATTGTTCCAATTCAACCTCCCAAATGGATACATCAAGTAAAAAGAAAAATGAAATAAATCTACAGAAATAATTCATGTTTGAGGTATTGTATGGCCAGGGATGTGAGGGAGCTCAAAACATTGGAAATGTGGTTTGTGTTACCAGAATTAGACCATTTTATCAACATAAGGTAAGTGGAGTTGCACGTCTGGCAACCTGTTAAAAATTTCGCCAGAATCTAGTTTTATATTGAAAGTCTCAGCCGGAAGTAGTAGACTTATTTTCATCCGCTAACTTGACAAAGAAGGAGCGTCAGCGGTGCAGCCACGTCATTACCTCCGACAAGAGTCTTCTCCTACTTGGACACTTTGGACAGACTACAGACCCTCTGCGCAGTTACTGGGAATGTGATTTTCTTTTCGTTAGCCTTTCAAATATAGTATACGGAAATAGCGAGACTCAAAAGAGTTCCCCCGGTTTTTGCTGTCCTGTATGTCTGTTTTGATACAGGTTTTTTCGTGTTTTGGGCGTGCAAGTGCTGGTCTCACCACCGTTTGAGGTTATAGATTCTAACTTTTGGGGGGTTCTCCTGACATCATGAATATCTTCAGACTGGCGGGTGACGTGTCACATCTGGTGGCCATCATCATTCTGTTTGCGAAGATCTGGAGGTCCAAATCTTGTGCTGGTAGGTTGTCGGTCCCACGCTGACAGCATTGTGTGTCTTTTACCTTAACACGTCCTTAAGCTTTCAAATCCGCTTCCAGCACAAATACAAAAGCAAATATAATACAGCTGTTTGCTGATGTGCGTTGTGTTTAAGTTGCAGAAGGCAAGCAGTGCTCATGCTACACGTGTTTGAAATCAAGTTCTGTTGAGGTGTGAAGGCTCCAACGTGGCAAAGTGACGTTTGAAAGTAGCAAACAAACTCTCAGCTGGTCCTGCTGGGGACACAACTTTGTCCCTCTGCATCTGAAAGGCCAACTGGTTGTCATGTACTGCCGTTGGAAAAGTAAACTCAGGTCACAGTGTGGACAGTGAGGATCTACTGTCTGCAGGACATCATTTGTCATCTATGCCTTGACAGAACTTGAGTTATACTTGGTGCTGTACAAAAAGATATTGAATTTTATCAACTGGACTGCACAGTTTCTTATGTTGAAGCACTATTTTTCTCTTTTTTCTATGTAGGCATCTCTGGGAAGTCCCAAGTGCTTTTTGCACTTGTGTTTACGACGAGATACTTGGACCTGTTTATTGTCTTCATTTCTGCCTATAACTCCATAATGAAGGTGTGTACAAGGTGCCAAGTTGTGTCCGGAATGTTTAATGAGTTTAAGGAATATCTGTCTATGATTTGACGTGTTGCTGTACTGCACTATAACTTGTCCCACAGAATAACTTTGATTTAAGTTGTTAGATTCACTAATGCACAAGACCAAAGTACTTTTTTCAGCCCCAATTAATGCTCTTTTCTAATGATGACTCAGTTATACCAAAGAGTTACACTCAGATCTCAGTCAGGAATTACAAAGCTAATGAAAAGTTTCTAAAGCAATGTATTTAAACTGAGCAAGCTCCTTCTCTGTGTTTTTTGTTGGTTTGGTTGTTTAGACTTTGTGCATGCCAAATTAATGAGACAACTAAACCACAGAATACAGACAGACTATGATCATAATCACCCGGAATTCAGACTTGTTTGGTTTTTCAGCCTTCCTTATATTGTCATCTTTTCTTGTGCCCCGTTCTAGGTGGTTTTTCTGGCCCTCTCCTACGCGACAGTGTACCTGATCTACGTGCGCTTCAGAAACAGCTACGACGCAGCCAATGACACATTTCGTGTGGAGTTCCTGCTGGTGCCTGTGATTGGGCTGTCCTTCCTCGAGCACTATGCTTTCACTCCATTGGAGGTAAAAAAAAAAAATACAAAATACAACTTCAGTTTGGAATGTGCCCACCGATGTGCCCTCAATTTCATTTTGTAATTTACCTTTGCCATATGGCAATACTTAATGTAGTATTTACTGACTTAATGATACTTAATTGAATTTTGATTTAGTTTTGCCACATGGCAAAATGTGTTTTAATCAAACCAAATCACATTTGTGATATTTGAATTCAGGACTTAGAATCCAAATGTTTTTTCATGTACCCCTGTTCATAATGTCTGTCCTGTCCATTCCCCCCAGATTCTGTGGACCTTTTCCATCTTCCTAGAAGCAGTCGCCATCATGCCGCAACTTTTTATGATCACCAAAACCGGCGAGGCGGAGTCCATCACCACACACTACCTGTTCTTCCTGGGTCTGTACCGAGCCCTGTATCTGGCCAACTGGGTCTGGCGTTACCACACCGAGGGATTCTTCGACCAGATTTCTGTGGTGTCTGGTGCCGTTCAAACCATTTTCTACTGTGATTTCTTCTACCTTTACTTCACAAGGGGTGAGTTCAGATCATTTGATCAAGTTGATGAGTGTACACTAATTTAACAATATCACAAAACTCAGTTAGCTCAGTAGGAAATTTTAATGAAATGATCAGTCATGGATAATCGAGTCTTTGCCAGCAACATTTACTAATACACAAATGAATCAAGCAGTCATTACAGCAATAACCCACCAGTTTAATGTAATCAATGTGATTTAATAGCAGCCTTTACAGTTGTGTGGAATAGTTGTGTGATAAATTTTGATACTGTTATTTGTTCTAAGCTAACCTGCTCATCAGTGCGACGGGGAAAATTAATGACTAAAAAATACATCAAAAATGCATCTTTTTGTGTTCTCTTTTTTTGTGTGCAGTGCTGCAAGGAAGTGGGAAGATGAAATTACCGATGCCAGTTTAAAACACTCCTTGGCACACATGCACTCTGTGCCTGATACAGGTCAGCAACTTAACAAAAATCTTATCCATCAACTTACAGTCACTGAACTGATGGTCAGCGTCACTCTTAAGACTTAATTGGCTTTGCCAGTAGAGATTTTTGATTGTTCTTATGTTATTTTGCTTTGTGCCTTTGTGTCAAAAGCCTTACAATGTATTTTGAGTTTTGAGTTCCACTTTTCATGATGCAAATGTATCTCTTGTGTGCATTTTAAACCTAAATGTTGCCTTTGCGGGAAGTTGCCTCAGAGAGGAAAAGTTTGTAGTTTGCAGTTTGTAGCTCAATTGGATTCAACTTGTATAATGTCCAATCATAACAGAGTGCTGCCAGTTATGGACAATAGCTACATAAATGTAACTCTTCAATCTTTCAAGTAGTCCTTAATGTACATGGTGGTGGTTTTCATAGCTGGGGTAGGGGAGGCCATACTTAGGCCCTGCCAACGCTGTAGTAGTGTGGCACACTCAACATTTCGACATTTGTCCTGTAGTCGTCTTCTCCTTGCAATACTCGGGGCTTCCACTAGATGGTGCACTCCAAGCTCAATTGACCTTTGCGAAGGCCAAGTTACGAGGTGGCCCGTCTAAGCAGACCTTCATGGCTGTGCCTTTGTCCTGTAATCTTGTGCGTTTGAGGCAGACATACCCTGGAAGCTATAATGTGCTTTTAACGATAAATGCATCCCTTTTTTGTGTTCCATTGTCACTTCTCTTTTTAATGCATTTTCCTCATTATGGGCATAAAGGGATAGATATTTTCTTGTGAAAAAGATGATGTCAAAGTTTTTGGGTATGACCTTCGCAAATATTAAGCAAAACCATTGTTTCGACAAATGAAATCTATGAGCCACCTCTTTTTATCCTCACTGGTGATTATTTGTCTGTGGCCACATGAGAAACATTGTATTGCATGATTTAGATATTGCGGCATCTCTGTCCATGTAACACAATCAGTTGCACATTCGAATGTACAGTTGTGCGACAATGGTTTAAAGTAGTGTTCAAATATTTTTGTAACATGATTTTTTTTTAAGTCATTGGCCAGATCCCAGATCTTTGGAATACTTAATGAGCTACACACAGTAAACACACACACATTTGTCAGAACAGTTTTGCAAAAGAAAATTGCAACAACAGACAACTTATGACACTTGAGATGGATAGATAGATATACTGTATAGTACCTTATCGATCCCCAAGGAGATATTGAGACAATCTCTACAATTGAACAGGATTTGACAGAAGTTTGGACCATACCACCCTTAATATGCACTGATACCTTTATGACTGGTTCACTTAAGATTGAGGAAGTAAAGTTTTGTGATACTTCTGTAAGACTTTACTTCCTTCTCTAATGGCCCCACCGACCACACTGGTGGCTGATCTGATTGACAGCGGTGAGGCCACCAAAGCTGTTGCTTTCCCCACTATGTTCACCTTCTTGACAGCCTTTCCTTCCCCTTCCTTCCCCAAAATCCCTGCCCCCTGAGCGGCTCCCCTCCCGAGCGCTGTCACCAGCTCACACCAGAAAAGCCTCTCCTGGCGTCGCCTCTCTGTCTCATTCTCCCTTTTCTGTTCTTCACTGGTCTTCCTCTTGAGCACCAGTGCCTTGTTCTCTTCCTCTGTTTTCCTGCCAACAGAAACAATCTTGTTCTTATTTTTTTCCAGAATTTTCTCCTGTACCCCTCTGATGACCCTCTCTGCCTCTGTGTACATCGACTCGGTGTACCAACTGCCTCCATTTTTTGCTACCATATTTTTAACTTTCTCCAGAAGTTGTGCGACCTGTTGTGGGCTTTCTGTTCTGTGCTGTGAACCGCAGACATCACTATTTTCCAAAACACAACATCCCCCGTGGCATTTATTGACAAATTCCTCCAACTCACTGCTTTCCTCAAGGAACTTTGTAATGCATTTGCCCCGCAGCTGGTCCCCCATTGTAAACACCACTATGGTGAACCTGCTAGCCTGATCTCCAAATACGGCTTTGATCCACTCCAAAGTATCCATCTGCTCTGAGGTGAACCTGCCCAGCTGCATCGTCACCAGGAGAGCATGAGGTCCAGGACAAGACAATGCAAAGCCACGTCCCACCTCTTCCATCACCTCCTGAGGTGACAGTGTCGTGTGGAAAAATCCAGGCGTGTCGATCAACGTGACACTTTGGCCATCTACACTCCCGCTCACTCTCTGACAACGAGTCGTGACGGAACGTGGTGACGCCTCCACATGGAAGGCAGCGGTGCCCAGGATGGTGTTGGCCAAGGAACTTTTGCCCGCGCCTGTGAGCCCCACCAGGATCATCCTCAAGGGATCACCAAAGGGCTGCCCAGCATGGAGAGGTGAACCACAAGCTGTAACAAATACAAGATGCTTTATGAGAAACATTCTTTGAGTACATAACAGCAACAACTGTGGTAGATGCACAAATATAAAGGGAAAATATTATCTGCAAGCTTTGGTCTTTACTCTGTACCTCTACTCTCTAGTTCATGTAACAATGTCTTCATTTGTGAAATACATTAGAAAATTACTTAACACCGCTAAGGTGAGGCTTTTATAAAACAACATAATTTTTTGTTAAGTCAAATTTTTTAGGATGGTTATTTCAAACAGCATACAGTTTTTGGAGTCAAAATTTAAGTTGGAATTCGGTGGCATATGAAGTCATCAGATGAAGAAACATGTTCCTACAATGTCCTGCATGTTAAAGGTACAGAATCAAAAACGCAGCCCAAATCAAGCAGCTTAAAACTGTTCTTCAACCATGTGATGGCTGACCGTGCTATTGGGCATGTAGATATAGCATCTATCTGTTTGACTGCTATAGGTAATGTCGCACTATTTCTGAATATCCAAACTGTGTAACGCCGCGATGCACGTCGCCAAACATACCCGCGGCTGACGCAGCATAGTCAGCTGATGCCATCCGCTGCGCTAGGAAAGCTCAAAGTCATGAACAGAGAAATCTGTGCGATGGAAATCTCCCAACGACTCTTCCACATAGGCACCAGTGTCACAAATGCATGATGACAGACGAATGACTCAAAGGCGAAATCTGCTCACAAGCATCAAAACATGGTGTTTATCTCCTCAGTAACACTTAGCGGAGGGTCGAGTCACCGCCCACAATTAATATGAAAAAAATAACCAACGTGTTCAAAAACAGGAGGTCCAAATGTCAGTGACAAACGTTAAAATAACTGGGGGTACCCACTGGACAGGTACTACTTTTTTGCGGAAAGGTGCGGATGCATACAGCGTCGTGCATCGGGAGTGTTGGTAGCCGAGAGAGACAGAGTCTCCGGTTATTAAACTAAATTGGACAGCCGAAAACAATCGAAGAGACATAGAAGTGCCACCGGCATTGGTCGCATGCTTCGTAAAAGTTGGTAGTCGTGGCCAACAACATAAACCGGTGAGTTCTGACTTCCGTGGAAATTCGAATCACGTCGTGCGCTGGGAACGAAACAGACAAGTAAATCGGGACTCCCTGAATATGAGTACAGACAGATGGATAGGTAGAAAGAAAGAGAGAAAATGAATAAATATATAAATGAATAAAAGTCTGTGTGTGTGTAGTTTGTGTATGCACACACTCATACAGTATATACAGTACATGTGTATGTAGTCATATACAGTATATAGTCATATATATAAAGTCATTGAGTTCCTCTCAGCGTCCTCTTGCACTGTTGAGAGTCTTTCTGTGTTAGGAGAGTGATTAGATACAGTAGCTCAGGTGTGGATGAGGGACACCGTCAAGAGCGGGAGAGAAACTGTATGAAAAATATAACAAGATGCACAAAACATAATTTATTTTTTTCACTTTCCCACAAGGTTCGACATCATGAAAAGGTAAATTTGAGGTCATTGCACATGGTGAGGGATCTTAAGGATGGGAGTTGTTAGAAAAATACATATTGTGACATGTTGTGTAATATATTGTTGTATACTGATGTTACTTGAGTGGAATATCGTGATGTGGCACATGTGTCACAATATTGTATTGCTGTCTGTACTGTTCAAGTCAAAGTATGATAAGCTCTCTGTGCCATTCACCATGTCTGAACTGAGAGCAGTGGATTCAGAGATTCCCATTCCAAAACACTCAAGTACATTTATGACCACAGATTCCGATGGTCCTCTGGGTATTTCCTCATCTGTAAGACTCAGTGATGGCAAAATGTCGGCCAACTCTGCCATCTCCATTGGCTGAATTACCTCAGTGATGCAAGCTGAAATGTCATGTCTTGCATTCAAGATTTCCTCCTCATCCAAAGCTGAATATCCAGCTTCCATTTGTCCAGCACCTGCACTATGTTCAAGTCCAGATTCAGCCAAAACGTGACTAAATGCCGCTTTTGATTGTCCAATGCTAATCAAATCCATAGTAGACTGAGGGGTAATGTCATCAGGGTCCCCTAGCTTAGCAACTCCCTCCATTAATACCATGGCAGCCTGCTCTTGGACAACCATATGTCCTGCTGGTGTGGTCATGTTGGTAGCGACACCATTCTGGGGAGTCCCTCTTATCACACGCTCTGCAAAATAAAGAAGTCAGAATAACAGACGACAAAGAAGAAGTAGGAGGTGGTGCACAAACATGCACAAACACTGCCATGACTCAATATATATAAATAAGCACATCTGGTTAAAAAGACAGCAAGTACTTCATCTTTTGTTTCTGACATAGAGGGAGGAGTTGTATAATGGAAGAAGAACTCTTCGACACGTTAATTGTCCTTCCCTGCACCTTAGCCATTTTTGGCAATTTATCAACTTCAGGTGTCTCTTTTTGACTTACTTTCATTATCACTTCCTTTTCAGTACAGAGGACGAAACATTTATCAATAAAACAATTTTTACATTGTTCACACATTCTACCTGCGTCAGCGTTGTGTTCGACCTTTGGATGTGGAGTGATCAGTCTGGTGATACAACTGTCTTCCTCTCTTCCCCCCTCAGGACCTGGAGGAGGGTCCCCTCCCATCACCAGGCTTAGTGGCACAGCTCCCACCCACTGCCTGGACCGCACACAT
>OMPJ01045670.1:39501-51917 GCA_900312935.1 Carapus acus | reverse complement strand
GGGAGCCATACGTTCCCGACCCCTGACCTGCAAGGTGCACAATAATCAGGCACCATCATATCTGAAAGGCAGATTCATCTCTCCACACTTTTCCAGACCATTTAGCCACCTGCCCATTTTGTATGCTTAATTACATCTACAGTGACAAGCTGCTGGATTTGTGAAGTAATTGAGGCATTGCCCTGTGTCTACTCCTGAGGCTCCCTGTGACTGTGGCTTCAGGTGAGAGGAGCTTTTCAGATCTGAAGCGGATTAAAACTTGTATGAGGTCCACAATGGGCCAAGAAAGGCCTGAGAATAAGGGTTTGTACATTTACAATAGAACACAAGTTAATTCATTTTTGCAGTAAGCTCACAATGTGTGACGTTGAGCGCTCAGGTGCTCACAGTTTACTGAACTGGACATGTTTTTAATTTTATGAAAAAATCATATTTTTGGAAAACAGAGTTGAACATGTTTTTTCATGTCACGAGAAGAATAAAAACACTTCAGTAAAAAATCTTGAGTAAGGCTTTCATAATGCATGCATCAGAGGGTTAAGAGATACATGTGGATATTTATGCTCATGCTTACAATATGTGTGTGTGTATAAATGTAGAAGATTGTAGAACACCTACAAGACAGATGGCTGGGATTCTCACACACACCGACACAGAAGCACACAGACACAGACACAAGGCACAGACACACACACGTAGGGCATATACAGACTGCATCCAAGTGAATTCACAATAGAGAATACAGAACATTGGCCAAATACAACTTGATGAAATGGGTTGATGTGCTTGGAATATTTTTACCAATTTTCCCAATATATGTTCATTGACAAACTTACTAAGGGAAAGGACTTTCAAGATAAATGACTTACTGATAGACTTTCCTGGATAGAGCCTGACCTCTGTGTAACCTGGTACATGAGTCTCATCTTTGGCTCGCAATGTATCCAGTTCATGTTTGATGATGTATTGACATTCAGCAGTGCTCAGGAAGCCATCACCATCACCTGAAAAGATCATTTACAACCTGGGAACGTGTCAATGCTCTTATGTACTCAAATAGTAACAACAAAGTCTTATTTTCAAGATATTAGTATTAAGGTGTATCGATCACTAGCTTATGAGCAAATTTTGTCCTGCACTCTACCTTTAAAGTCTTTGAAGCTGTGCCTAGCAGCATAGGTAAAAGTTCTCATTGATCCATCTGTAAACTCTTTGAAAAGTCCCACATCCTCAGCACCAGAAAGAAGCCTGTGCAGGGATGCTCCCACTATGAACATGGGATTTTCCTTCTCTGCAACCCTGGCCGCAGGCTCCAGTGGCTCCACGAGCATTTCAGCACCTGGGAAAAGGGAATGTAGTGCATAGCAAAATACAGCTGTATCTCTATCTTTATCTATGTACAGTGAAGCCTTGATGTACAAGCAACACAACAAATGAGTGTTTTGAGACACAAGTCGTCTCTCTCTCCACATTTTTGTTGGAGATAAGAGCACATATCCCTTCTACGACTCATGCTTCAGCATATACAGTATTCAACATCCATCTGAAAAGAAGCAGCAGGTTTCAATGTTGCAACATGAGATTTTTACACACAGCAGACATGCTTGTTTTTAAACAGTGCCTGAAAATCAGCAGTCAGACATCAACACTACGGTAACATACTGTATCTGGTAACAAAATAAGACACAGCAGCAATACAAGAAACCATTTGCTTTTAGGTCTTTTGAAAGAATTTTGTCATGTTTTAACAGTGACTTGCCAGGTATTCCCACTGCCACCTCCAGCGTCTCACCTTACTCTGTTTCTGTTTTGGATGGCTAGATCAGTTTTTTCCAACCACTCAGTCCTGGCACTCAAGCGTGCAGTGAGAAATCATCAGGTTAGTTGCTGTACAATTTCTTATGGTCCGCAGTCGCCACACATGGCCCACTGACGACAGCTGATGACAGCTATCAGCGATATCATTCAGACTGAGGCACCCCACCTGGGCCCTGCCGAAAACTCATGGCCGAACGTGGAGAGACAGACGCGCATCACACCCATCCACCCCCGCTAATATGTCTCAGATAATCGCAGAAAGACCGGCTCACAAACCCTGCCCCTCTCCCCAAACAACTCTCAGACGACAGGGGTGTGCGGTGAGATCTTCCTTTTGTAAAGTGTGTGCCGTGGCTGAAAAAGGTTGGGACACAACTGGGCTTGATCGACTGCTGTCACCTCAAAAGCAAAATCATATGCACTTCTTCATTTGTTGTCCATGACGAGGGTGTGTGCATTATGCACAAAATGACAACTACCCCCTACTATCCAAACTACCCCCTCCCCCCCGTAGCCGTTAGCCAGTGCAATCTATAAATACGCCCTTTGAGTGACAGGGTTCATTACTTGAGAAATTCAGCGGAATCATGAACACATTGAGTATGAATGCGTTTTAATTGCTAAAAATATTTGACCTAATGTGTCATGTCATGTCATATTTTGGGGGGATCAGCGATGTCTGTGAAAAAGGACACCACAACAGGAAATATCTTATATACATTTCAAAGAAAAATGCTGTGCCCTCCTCCTCAGCCAGGTGATCTCTAGGCTAACTTTTGAATAGACCTTCTTGATAGACAGACAGACAGACAGGCAGACAGATCATTTAAATTACAGGGGAAAGTGAGATATCCATCTAACCTCCATTCTGTGTCAGATCTCGAATCCTCTTCAGTAACCAAGTGATGGCTTCGCTTTTAGTATCTGGGTTAAGCTCTAAAGCCACTAGGGGAGAGAACCCAGATTTGCAGTTGTCCCCTGATGATGACTGCATTTTCTCCTCTTTGATAGCGGAGTCATTTAATGGGTTCTGTGACAAAGTTAGAGGAGAAAAACATCAAAGATTGTGATGGATTCTGTAATTAGTATTTTCCAGTGTGACACATTGCTAGTAGAGGTTCTTGTGATCTTGTGCTAGAATGTAAAAAACAAAACAAAACAATAACGTGACAAAATCACAAATAAGTATGGGATAATTTACGCGTCAGAGGTCATTGTTACTTGATAATCACCAACAGGTGCCCCCACCACCTGACGCGATGCGGGGTGGGGGAGGGGGAGGGAAACCTGTTGGTGATTATCAAACAACAATGACCGACGACAATGGCATTATCGCGCTTATTACACGTCTTAAAACTTTAATGGCAAATAACAAAATGTAATACTAATCTCGGTCCATTAAATACAATTCATCACAGCACTGCATGTTTCAACCACAAGAAAGGCAACCAAACATTGAACAAACCATACAGGGAGGGCTTTAAGGGACACTTTCATTTCTAAGGAAGCACGATCAAACTTTGATTCTTAGGGTTTTGATACAATTCAATTATCACTCAGTTTTGATAAAAATGCTTTAATTCTATTCAGTAAGAACTACGAATACACAAATACTAAATATTACCAATTGGCAATTTTCAATTATTCATTTTTATGCCCATAATAACACATGTGGTATGTTACTTACTTCACAGTACTTTGAGCGATAAAATATCTGAAAATAAACCCTGAGCAAGCAGCTCCATAACAGCTCACTTGTACATACATAGTACTTCAGTAAAAAACTTGGCATGTCAGTATCAAAAAGTATCAAAAGTAAAGTGCATTATACTAATACAATAAGTATTCCCTCCTGCACATTGCTAGGTACCTCACGGTCATGTGTTTTTGAGTTGGTATTGTGTAGCGTGGTCTGTAACATCTTCTTTAAACCCTCATATTCTACAACACTGTGGGGTCAAAGGTCTTTGCAAATGAAGATGGCCACAGGTCTTATCTTTTGAGCACAGACAGAGCTTGGCTGTGATTTGCAGACAAAAGCTTTGTCATGTAAGGTCTGTTTCGGGTCAACAGTTTTACCCGCCGGGTGCTGTAGAGCAGTGTTTTCGAACCGGTGTTCCAAGTGTTCCACCTGTAGGCCGTCTCGTCCCTGCCAGTGATGCGTCCTATCACTGCGGTGTCGTCTGCGAACTTCAGGAGGGTGTTGTCGGGGTGGGAGGCGACACAGTTATGGGGGAACAGGGTGTAGAGGATGGGGCTGAGGACACAGCCCTGTGGGGTCCCCATGTTCATAGTGATGCTGGCCGAGGTCCTGTTCCCAATCCTGACAGACTGGAGCAATCCCGTCAGGATGTCCTGGAGCCAGTCGAGGCCGAGGTCCTTGTGTATTCCAGGGTGGCAGTGGGGGAGGAGGGACTCTAAAAGTGTGCATAGGACGCATTGAGGTCATCCAGCAGGCTGTCTGGGGAGCCGATGTTGGTGGCTCTGGGTCTGGTCCTGTAATCCATGATATGGTCCAGGCATTGCCACATCCTCCTGGGGTCAGCATGAGAGTACAACTCCTCCGTCCTCTTTCTGTGCTGTCAATTGGCCGCTCTTATGGCCTTCTCCAGCTTGTACTTTGCAGCTTTGTACTCAGCTGCATTTCCGGATCGAAAAGCAGCTGAGCGAGCATGCAGAGAGCTCAGTACATCAATGTTCACCCAGGGCTTCTGGTTGGGGAACTTCCTGACTCTTTTGGTGGGTATGGTATAGGACGCATTGAGGTCATCCGGCAGGCTGTCTGGGGAGCCGATGTTGGTGGCTCTGGGTCTGGTCCTGTAATCCATGATATGGTCCAGGCATTGCCACATCCTCCTGGGGTCAACATGAGAGTAGAACTCCTCCGTCCTCTCTCTGTGCTGTCTTTTGGCCGCTCTTATGGCCTTCTCCAGCTTGTACTTTGCAGCTTTGTACTGAGCTGCATTTCCGGATCGAAAAGCAGCTGAGCGAGCATGCAGCGAGCTCAGGACATCGCTGTTCACCCAGGGCTCCTGGTTGGGGAAGTTCCTGACTCTTTTGGTGGGTATGGTGTTCTCAATACAGGTGCTGATGTACCCAGTCGCATACTCAGCATTGTCTCCTACGCTGACAGAAGAGTCATTTCGTGTGGCTGCAGCCTGGAACACATCCCAGTCAGCTGTTGCAAAACAGTCCTGCAGGGTGCTCACTGCCTCTGGTGTCCACAATTTAACCTGTCTGGTGAAAGAGTTTGACCGTTTGAGACCTTGCCTGTAGGCCGGATACAGGAACAAGGAGATATGGTCTGAGTCTCCAAAGGGCTGGCGGGGTACGGCCCGTAGCGCACCACGTATGTCGGTATAAACGTGGCCCAGTGTTTTTGCCACGGATGGGAATGCCCAGGTGCTGCTGATATTTGGGGAGCACAATCCGCAAATTGCACTGATTGAAATCACCAGCCACAATAAAAACAGCATCTGGGTGTGCAGTTTCCAGGGCGCTAGTGACGTTGTGGAGTCTGCTGAGAGCAGCTGTGTAATTGCGCAGATGGATGTAAACTGCCGCCAAAAACACACATGCGAATTCCCTTGGCAGGTAAAAGGGACATTTCAGAAGGAGAAGCTCCAGGTCTGGTGTGCAGAGTTTGTATACGGTCTGTGCATCCTTCCACCACAAGTTGTTGGCATATTCGCACATGCCTCCCCCTGATGTCTTACCGGAGGCTGCTGTGCAATCCCCCGGTGCAACGAGTGTGTGTCCAGCTGAGCGGCAGAGTCGGGGACGTTTTCTTGAGGCCAGGTCTCGGAGAAGATGAGAGCGCAACATTCCCTTGTTGCCCTCTGTGATGTGATCCTGGCTTGTAGTTTGTCCACTTTGTTCTCCAGGGACCGCACGTTAAGACTTTGGACTTCAGTGCCCACATTAAGCGCATCGGGTTAAAAGGCACACCATCGATTTTTTTGAAAATCAAAGGCTTTTAAGTGCACCTTGTGGTGCAGAAAATGCTGTACTCCTTTGAATCTAGGCTGGGCAAAGAACAATGCCGCTTTTCACAAGACGTCACCCATGACAGTTCCTGCCTGAGTGTCAGCGTGATGGAACAGTTTTATTAAGGACGTAAATCCCCAACTGTCTCCTAGTTTCAAACATTTAATGGGCAAAAAGTCTGGTCAAGACTGGTCATCAATGACAATAAACGGTGACACATCTCGGGATCGATGAACAACAACGTAGTCAAGGGCGAGGGGAATTACAACTAGAAAGACTCGCTGACTCCCTACTCCTTGCGTTCTCACCCACTGTAAAGGGAAAGAAAAGGACCACGATGGAAAAAGGGAACGGGCAATGACAATAACTGTGATGTTTCAGCGTATGCACATGTACTCCTATCTCCCCCTTGAAGAATCTTGGTTGACTGTTGACATTTGACTTCAGATATTGTCCATTGAACAAACAAGGCAAGGAGAAAACTTCCATGCCACTTGAGAAAAATCATGTATAGGCATTCTTAGCGTATTTATTTGGCATCCTCTATAACTTATGTCAAGTTCTTTCTTAGCTGAATTTCTGTACTCTCCTTTGAACGACTCAGGCTTTATGCTGGATTTCCAGGATCATTCACGTTTGTGCATTCCTACTACCCCACTTACCTGCCTATGTCGTATGAGGCTCCTCAGTAAAAGTCAATTATCGAACTAGCAGACAAACACTTATCCTGACCTGACTGATATCTAGCCTGGAGAATTCCAATCCAATCAAATCCAGTTTTAATTGAATAGCCCCAAATCTTAACAGAGGTTATCTCGAGGCGCTTCCCAAGATGGAGCAGGTAGCACTCCTTGACATTTAAACATTCGAACTTAATATCTATGATCTGTGTGTCTACACTGTACAGCAATCGTTAGTTTATGTACTTGCGACATGACTGTCACGTAACATATACACAAAACATGGGGGGAGAGGGGCATTCACGTATGTGTACAAACTAAAATGTCGACAAGTCATACCATCGAAGCTGACGTGTAAATCATCTGTCAGGGCGGTATTGGCGGACGAAATATCCTAATTTTGCTGGTTTGGGCGTATCGAATGCAGACACATCCTGCGATCAAAACTGTAATGAATTTGTGTGCAAAACGAGTGGAATGCAAAATGCACTGTACAAGGCCTCTAAACACTACTGTCGCGGCTGTGTATATTGATACATTCCGTTCTTTCGCAATTCCGGACACACGGGAAGAGGGAGCGCTTACTTTTGAACAACCGGGGACCCCAACAGGCGGTGTTAATTTGGTTGTGAGTTGAATAGTGTGACCAAAGGAAGATGGAATTGAAAAGAAAGAAAATCTTATCAAGCCGTCTTCACGGCTGTCGGCGTGACGTCAAATAGTCTGTGGTTAATCGGTGATAGTTCTTCACGACTCTTCTCTTCACTTCTTACACAAGGCAAGTTTGCGGATTCACCGGAAGCAATAGAGAGGCTGATGGTGCGGTCCATTTTTTTTCTTTTTTTCCCTTCTTTTTTAACCTTTATTTTGAAAAGAGTAAATCAGCGACACACAGGCATACATAGGCAGAACGGGGGCGATCGTTCGCTCTCTCTCTCTCTCTCTCTCTCTCTCTCTCGTTATATACATATATATACATATATATATATGTGTGTGTGTGTGTGTGTGTGTGTGTGCGCGCATGTACGGTATGTAAATGTATGTATGTGTGTATATGTGTGTGTGTATGTCTTCATAGATAGATAGATAGATAGATAGATAGATAGATAGATAGATAAATAGATAGATAGATAGACTCAGATCTTGTTTCCACCATTCAGCTGAATCTTTGGGACTTAGAAAAAAGACACAAAGACAAGAAAGCTCCTCACGATGCACGGAGGGTTTCATCCCAAGTCCAGCACCCTCTAGAGGTGTTGGGACCTGTTTGTCAGTATGGATGCTGAGGTCCCACATAGGGATGTTCGATATTGGCTTTTTTGCCGATATCCGATATTGTCCGACTCTCAATTTACCGATACCGATTACAGCCGATACCGATATGTGCGCCGGTAAACGCCTCAGGAGCGCATAGGCACTATTTCAGTGTAACGCAAGCATTATTGTATTTTTATCGTTTTTTATTTTATCGGTTTTTAAGCCAAAAAATCCGATACCAATATTGCATGTTTATGCTAATATCGGGCCTATAATATCGGTGGGCTGATATTATCGGACATCTCTAGTCCCACAGTATCTTGGCTTTGTTGTTCTCTACCACCTTCTGTGGTGCGACCCATCAGGACTTGGGTTCTTCCAGTCCATACCGGGTACAGATGTTTCTGCACACTATCCCAGCCACTTGGTTGTGACTCTCCATGTACACTTTACCAGCTAGCATTACACCCTGCCTCTATGTGCTGGACTGTCTCAGGGGCATCTTTGCACAGCCTGCACCTTGGGGCTGATCTACTATGGTACATCCTGTCCTCCATGGCTCTGGTGCTCAGGGCCTGTTCTTGTGCTGTCATGATCAGTGCCTCTGTGCTGTCTGCCAGTCCAGCCTTTTCCAGCCATTGGTAGGTCTTATTGATGTCAGCCACTTCCTCAATTTGGCGATGGTACATGCCATGTAGGGGTTTTTCCCTCCAGGTCACCTGCTCCCCATCTCGTGCACACTCATTGGACCTCTGCTGTCTGAGACATTCGCTTTGCAGCTCATCCTCTGGAGCCATCTTCTTGACGTATTCTTGGATTTTCAATGTTTCATCTTGGACTGTGGCTTTGACACTCACTAGCCCTCGGCCTCCCTCTTTTGGCTTTTTGTACAGTCTCATGGTGCTGGACTTGGGATGACACCCCTGAGGAGCTTTCTTGTCGTTATGTCTGTGGCTTCTGTCTCCTCCTTTGGCCAGTGTATGATCCCCGCTGGGTATCTGAAGACTGGTATTGCATACATGTTGATGGCTCGGACCTTGTTTCTACCATGCAGCTAACTCATTAGGACTTGCCTCACTTTCTTGAGATATTTGGTTGTGACGTCCATGTGGCCTCCTCTTGATTTCCATTTGCCTGTGGGATACCGGGGTACTTGTAGCTGCCTTGGATGTCACCTACAGTATGTTGCCTTCTGATAGGTAGATCCCCTCAGTTCTGATCATCTTGCCTCTCTTGGAGACCATCCGGCCACACTTGTCCAACCCGAAGATCCTGGTGGTGTGGATCAGTGAGTTGATTGCACGCTCATTTCTTGCGTACAGCTTGATGTCATCCATGTAGAGTAGATGGCTGATTGTCGCCCCATTACAGAGTTGGCATCTGTAGCCACTCTTTGCGATGATCTATTGATGAAAATATTTTCCTTCTCAAAATAAAGTAAAGTACACACAACTATTCAGTCTTTCATGTTGACTTAGACACATCTGAAAAATGTTCCCAGTCTGGGCGGGTGGTGACATCTGGGAGGATTGACAGATGCGCCTGAAATAGCAGAGGCATTAAAGCAAGTTAAATGAGCAGTGTTTATGATACACAGTAACAAGTCAGAGGGCGGACAGAGGCTTAATAAGGGCTCAAAGAGAACCAGAGGAACAGTTCAAAAGTCACTGAACTCAATCATATGTGAGAAACCAATCTATCTATCTATCTATCTATCTATCTATCTATCTATCTATCTGTCTGTCTGTCTGTCTGTCTGTCTGTCTGTCACAGCTATTCCCTGATTTCTAGTCAGTAATTTGAAGACTATAATTTTGGTTACAATTGATTATCAGCGTGTAATTGGTTTACTTTGTTATTACATTCATTTGAGTACGGTGACTTGTTAGACTGTAATTTGCTATTGTCAGTATGGGTGACGTCTGCCCATTGTCTCTATGCGGTGATGTCAAGTTAGGGTTTTGTCCTGTTTCCATGTCTTGACATGCCATTTCCTGTTTTATTATGAAGAGTAATTCTCCTCTTGTTTCAGGTCACTTATCCTTCCTCGTGTGTCCTTTTCTGATTATACCAAAGTGTTGTCAACTACCTCTTGTTCAAATAGTCTGTGTCTCTGCCTGCCTTGTGCCAGTGTGTTCGTCTTCGTACGTCCATACCTCCAAGTCTCTCTCTAGAGCCTCATTTTACTCCAGAGGTCCTTTTTTTCTTAAGCCATGGATCAACCTGTGGGTTATTTTTCTCGCTTCAGCTTCATGAGCCTGTCTGTGACTGTCCTCATCTCGATTCCCTTATTCACAAAGTGTTCCTTCAAGATAACATGTAGCCCATTCTCCTTTCTATCAACACCATACCACAAGGGTTGGGAACCTTTTACTCCCAAAGAGCCATTCAGACAGCAATCCATATACACGGGGAGCCACAAAAACTTTCTGAAGTGTCGCCAGCGGTAACAGAGGGATGGCGGGGTGCAAATGAAAGTGTTTCAGCCCTTCTACTCTGGACAGACACCAGACTCTGAGAAGACGAAATTAAGTCAGTTTGTCAGTCTTCGATGTCTGTTTCATCTGGCGTCGGAGGTGTGTGAACGAAAGATTTTACCTCTCCCCCACATGCAGCAACAACTCCCAACAACTCCCCTTTTATGCAGCAATCGCAGCAACCATCCTCGGGGCTGTAAGAAGTTGATTTCAATTTCGTCTTTACACAGGACTGTATATATATACTGTATATATATTTTATCGGTATTCATATCAGTATTCTTGACTCCTGATTCCTGTGAGCACTGCAAGTCAAAATGGTTGGATATTTTGTCACTATAGTAGAGAAATAGAGGACCATTGAAATATCTCTTATGTCCACCTCTCAGTCCTAGCCCAGTCCTTCATTCACAATGGTTACTGTACAAGTTTTTTTTTAGCCAACAGAATACAATTGTGCATAAGACTGAAAAAAAGAGAAAAAATAGGACTTTACGGTAAGAGTGCCCTCCAAGGTTTGACTTCACACATTGCACAATTGCACAACAATTTTTATTCACACACATAAAGTAAGTGAGTTAAAAGAAAATGTAGACAGTACAATATACTATAATATAAACACATAAACACAAAAAACAAGGAAAATTATTTATAGCATATAGTGCTGTAGATAAAGTCAGAGATTCAAAACTAACATTTCTTTACTGGTCTCTGTCCTCACCCTCCCTCTCCTAGCCATCATCCTCATTCTCCTGGCCATCCACACGCTGCTGTCTGTCTGGCCACAGATTCTCATACACATCACAGCGTATATTCTAACTTGCGATGCAACAAGGGAAGAAACGGCGTGCATGTCGCACCCATCCCCTGCACTGATCTCCTGTCATATCATCACACGTAGCGTCCATTACATGGAGCAAGGACCTCTGATTTTGAGCCTGATGGTCATACACTCTCCACCTCCAAGCAGAGAAAACTCCTCAATAGGATTGAGGAAAGGAGAGTAAGGTGGTAGGAACACCATGACCATCTTTGAATGAGTAGTGACCTCTCTCATTTTCCTCTCTCGTTTTCAGTGATCAAATCAGAATGAAGGTGGTCCAAGAAGATGAGGAGCCTCTGCGTATTGCATGGGCCAAGACTGGGGATGTGAGTGGCCACACCATTCTCAGACATGACAGCATACATACATACATTGCCCCCACGCTGGCCTGCGACATCAACCATGGCCCAGTGGCCAATAATATTACGGCCACGTCTGCGGCCCCTGGCCAGGTTGAAGACAGCGTCATCCACAATCACAGGGAAGTGAGGGATCTCATTTCCCTCCAATGCCATTATTCTCTACAACAGAGTAAAAAAAAAAGCATCAAGTCAATCATACAGAAGAGTCATACATTAGAGTAACAGAAAATGACATAGGGATGTTCTATATTCTCCTCCACAAGTTCAATATACTACTGGCCACTACTCCAGTGGTTCCAAACCTGGGGTACGTGTACCTCGATGGATAGGCCTACGCAGAGGTACTACAGAGAGAAACCAAAAAGTTTGGACACCACTGCTTGATTCTAAAAAAATCATAATGACAACCAGTAACTGACTCATGTCATCAACCAGGCCAGTTTGTGGCAATCAGTTTACTGGGAAAATAAATAAAGGTTAAATTAGTCAAATAGAAATTAGATAATACTAAACAAATCTAAGATAAACTTAGATGAAAATAACCAAACAATAAATAGGTGTAAACTGTTATATCGAGGGTCAGTCAGTGCATGGATGAGTGGAGCTTCCTGTGTGAAATGTTGAATGCAGCTGGCAGTGATACTCAGCCCCACATGGCAGGTGGAAGCCTTAAACCAAGTCTCAGTCTGCAAGTAGCAAGAGTGAGAAGCAACTGGTCAGACAGCCCTCCAATCCCTAGTTCCCCATACACCTACAGGTGAGGCAAATTGGCCCAATGACCTGTCCCAACCTCCAGGGAAGTCACACAACCAATGAACAGACAGGGGGGCCAGCCGTCACACTTACATGTACATACTGTCAGGACCTCTACCGCCAGCGCATGAGACGGTTTGTTGTTGTTGTTTCCCTCCTGTCCTCCCCTCCCTCTGTGTGTGTGCGTGTGTCTGAGTGCCTGATTGCAGGATCAGGAACACCTGCAGCTGGGAGTGGCCTCCAATGATTCAATCACCTA
>OMPJ01045670.1:23302-39481 GCA_900312935.1 Carapus acus | reverse complement strand
TCTGAGAAAGTAATCTCAACAGAAAGTTAAAAAAAAATCACCTCCACTAGGGATGTCCGATATTGGCTTTTTTGCCGATATCCGATATGCCGATATTGTCCAACTCTCAATTTACCGATACCGATAACAGCCGATACCGATATGTGCGCCGGTAAACGCTTCAGGAGCGCATAGGCACTATTTCAGTTTATTACACGGCTTGTGTAAATGCTTGGTTCTGATTGGCCGATATTGGTCACGTGAGCGGTCATTATTTTCGTATAATGACCGCTCAACTATCAATAACGGACCGCTGCGAAATCAAAGACTCAGAGTTGAACTTCCTGCATGCATATCAATCCGCGCCAAAGCGTCTAGTTCCACTCTGGATTGTTTACGTACTGTTGCCCGCGTCACGCTTCGTCACGGAGCAAACATGAGCAGTTTAAAAATTATTTTCAACATATTTTGGAAGCATGAAACTTTCGATGCGTGGGTAAGTATGATACGTGTACTTCGAGTTGCGGCGACAAACACACGTCGGAAGAAGTGACAGAAGCGCGAATGTAAAAGCAACAGTACCGGTAGCCGTTACGGCACTATTTTCTCGCGGAGACGAAAGTATCGTAGCCTACACTTTTGCAGAAAAATGAAAGTAGCCTTGTTATGAACTATTTCTGACAACTGTATTATTCATTAATGTTTTAAGCCGTGTAATAAGCGCGATAATGCCCTTGTCGTCGGTCATTGTTGCAGATAATCACCTTGAGGTGTCCCCCCCGACCCTCCGCTTCGCGTCGGGTGGTAGGGACACCTCTCGGTGATTATCAAGCAACAATGACCTCCGACGCGTACATTATCCCGTACATGCTCAATGGTTTTATTCCTGACTTTTAAAATCTGACTTTTAAATTTTGCTATTGATCTTCACCTCTGTAAAGCACATTGAGTGACCTTGTGTATGAATTATGCCGAACAAATAAACTTGTCTTGCTTCTCTGTTTTTTTTTACATTTCACACGCAGTTCATCACATATGAGAGCTAAAAACCCACTCGACTGTTTTCACATTTCATAGGGGAAAACTCGTATATCCCTTACTCCGACAAACGGATGTCTTAACAGGACATATGATGAAAAAAAAAAGATCATGATTAAACACTGAACATTTGCATATTTGACATACTGTAGTGCAGAAATCAATCTCATGACCGGCATGTCTGATGTCATTGCAGCCTGTCAAATTGAGTACATGATATCATTTCATGTGTTGCTGTCATGTAGACCTTATCTTGTCCTCCTTGGCAATTTAGTCCATTAAGCCTCAACCTTTCTTGATGTTATCCAACTGTAGTTGTGCGTGCTGCCTCAGGTCAAGCCACCTTTTCTGAAAGATTCTGATGTACACCTCGTCTGCTGGCACCACCAGCCTTTCTGCCTGTTGTGCAGGACTTAGTGCTCTGCTTTTCTCCTGTAAATAGATTGATCTATAGATGGCGATTTTTTTGTTGCAATGTCTTTTTTTTTTTTTTTAAGCTCAGTTGGCAAATGCCCACGTGAGGACCCTGTCAATGGTCCTTTCAATTGCAGTGCAGACATTGGCTGAGTCAGCAGACAGGTCTACAAACTCTGGCCCATCTTCCCACAACGACTGCAGCTCTGAAAGCGACTTTGGCCAAATGGCAGTCAACTGGGAGAGGTGACAAAGAAAAACTTTGCGCTGGGTCCGTTGTTGGTAAGTTTGTTCTGTCACGCACTGTGAACAGAAGATGCACACAGCACGAGAGAACTTTGCTAACTTGATGAACAAGGGGAGAGAGAAGGACCCAGTGCAGGAAAATGAAATATCAAAAAAGAACTACCGTAATTTGATGATGGAAACACAAACCACTTCTTTTGGCTGCTCCCTTTAGGGATCCACACAGCTGATCATCTGTTTCCACCTACTTTCCTCCTACCTGGCAGCTCAATCCTCAGCGTCCTCCGTCCAATGTATCCACTGTCCTCTGCACATGACCAGAACCATATCCATCTTGCCTCTCTGATCTTATCCCCACATTTCCCCACATTTCTCCACGATGTTATTCATACTGCGCCTCATGATGTGGTGTGCACTATGGTCTGTAAAGTATGGTTTAGTAATACCTACTGTACCTTATATACATCTATGATATCTATCTGAACATCTATATCTATCCATCCACCCATTTTCTGACATTCATCCGGGCTGGGTTGCAGGAGCAGCAGTCTCAGAAAGGAAGCCCGGACTTCCCTCTCCCTGGACACCACCTCCAGCTCCTCTGGGAGGACCCCATGATGCTCTCAGGCCAGCTGGGACACATAGTCCCTCCAGCGCATCCTGGGTCTTCCTTGCAGCCTCTTCCCAGTGGGACATGCTGTCAGGGCCTCTACCGCCAGCGCATGAGACGGTTTGTTGTTGTTGTTTTCCTCCTGTCCTCCCCTCCCTTTGTGTGTATGCGTGTGTCTGAGTGCCTGATTGCAGGATCAGGAACACCTGCAACTGGGAGTGGCCTCCAATGATTCAATCACCTATCCTATAAAGGCCAGCTTGGAGCACTCCTCAGCGCCAGACCGTAAAACGACACTGTGCTCCATGCTCGCGTTTGCTCCCGTGACCTGCTGGTTCCTGTCCTGTCCTGCCTCGTCTTGGCTCCAGCCCTTCCCCTTCCTGCAACCCGTCCTGGACGCTCCTGGTTCCCGTCCCTCCAGCCCTTCCCCGCTCCCAGATAAGTGGCCTCCCCGGCCTGGGTTCGGTCCACTGACTCTCGCCTGCCCCTTTGTGTTTTTGGGATTCATCCGTCTGCGGATCGCTTTTTGTTCTCCCCCTAGTTTTGTTCCCCCTGGTTTATTAAAGACACTTCTCTCAGTAACCCTGTCCGGTGTATTGTTGTCTGCGCTTGAGCCTCATTCCCGTTCCGTGACACATCCCTGGAACACCTCCCAAGGATGGCGTTCAGGAGGCATCCGGAAAAGATGCCAGAGCCACCTCAACTGGCTCCTCTCAATGTGGAGGAGGAACGCTTGACTTTGATCTCCTCCCGGGCGACAGAACTCCTCACCCTATCTCGTAGAGTGCGTCCCGTGGCCCTGCAGAGGAAGCTCCTTTCAGCCACTTGTACTTGAGATCTTGTCCTTTCGGTCATGACCCAAAGTTCATGACCATAGGTTAGGGTGGGGACATAGATCGACTGGTAAATAGAGAGCTTTGCCTTCCAGCTTAGCTCCTTCTCTACCACGATGGACCAGTACATCAACCGCCTCACTGCCGCCACTGCACTGATCCGTCGGTCGTTCTCCCGTTCCATTCTACCCTCACTCACGAACAGGACCCCAAGATACTTAAATTCCTCCACTTGAGGCAGGATCTCGTCTCCAATCTGAACCACCTTTTTCTGGCCAAGAGCTATGGCCTCAGATTTAGAGGTGCTGATTCTCATCCCGGCCGCCTCACACCCAGCTGCAAACTGCCCAAGCACACGCTGGAGTTCCTGGTCTGAGGGCGCCAAGAGGACAACATTATCTGCAAAAAGCAGCGATGAGATCCTGTGGTGCCCAAACTTGACCCCCTTCGGCCCCTGCCTGTGCCTAGAAATCCTGTCCATATAAATAATGTACAGGACTGGTGACAAAGGGCTGCCCTGCCAGAGGCCAACATGTATTAGAAACAGGTCTGACTTTCTGCTGGCAATGCGAACCAAGCTTCTGCTCTGGTTGTATAGAGGACGCACAGCCCTTAGCAAGGGGCCATGGACTCCATACTCCTGGAGCACACCCTACAGAGTACCATGAGGGACTCGGTCAAATGCCTTCTCCAAGTCCACAAAGCACATGTGGACTGGTTGGGCAAACTCCCAAGATCCCTCTAGCACTCTGCAGAGAGTGTAGAGCTGGTCCAGTGTTCGATGGCCAGGATGGAACCCGCATTGTTCCTCCTGGATCTGAGGTGCAACTATCGGCCGGATTCTCCTCTCCAGTACCCTGGAATAGACTTTCCTGGGGGAGGCTGAGAAGTGTGATCCCTCTGTAATTGGAACACACCCTCTGGTCCCCCTTACTGAGGCGTGTCAGCCATGACAGCCCTACAACATCCAGAGACTTGACGTACTGAGAGCGGATCTCATCCACCCTCAGAGCCTTGCCATCATGGAGCTTTTTAACCACCTCGGTGACTTCAGCTTAGGTGATGAACGAATCCACCTCCGAGTCCTCAGCCTCTGCTTCCTCTATAGAGGACATGTCAGTGTGATTCAGGAGATCCTCAAAGTATTCTCGCCACCGCCTGAACACATCCTCAGTTGAGGTCAGCAGCTCCCAGCCTCCACTGTAAACAGTGTTGGTAGAGCACTGCTTTCCCTTCCTGAGGCGCCACATGGTTTGCCAGAACCTCCTCAAGGCTGACCATTATACCTCCTCTATGGCCTCCCTGAACTCCTCCTGAGTTTTTGCTTCCGCCACAGCCCGAGCTGCCGCACGCTTGGCCTGCCGGTACCTGTCAGCCCCTCCAGGCACAGCTGTCACTGCTGCCCACATCAGACCCACAGGCCAGGTGACCTTGGTAGGCCTCCTTCTTCAGCTTGACAGCATCCCTTAGTTCCAGTGTCCACCACCAGGCTCGGGGACTGCCGCTGCGACAGGCACCCACGGCCTTATTGCCACAGCTTCGGGCTGCTGCTTCAGCAATGGAGGTGGTCCACTTAGACTCTAGTCCCCAGCCTGCCTCGGGATGTGTTTGAAGTTCTCCTGGAGGTAGGTGTTAAAGATCTCTCTGACAGAGGGCTCTGCCAGACGTATCCAGCAGACCCTCACAATCAGGGACGTGTGATCAGGGTAAGCAGTTGAGGCAGAGCCTCACTTGTCATCATGACAAATGATTTGAAAAAAAAAAATTATTAAAATTATTATATTTATTAAATGAATATTGATATTTGTATACTGGTCTTTATTTATGACAAATTTTGAACATTTTTATAATGAAAATCGGTGATTTACTGACAGGAGATATTCCCCTGTATTTCAACCGGAAGTTCCTGTTCAAATACAGGGGTGAAACACGAGGTGCGACAGCATCGAGCCTCACTTCACCTCTGAATGCGCAATCCTTCCCAGACTGGGTTGATGCAATCAATTGGTGCGTGCCGGTTGCCGTATCTCTTCCTGTTGCCAATAAAACTTTTGCAGATACGTTTATATACCCTGATTTTCCACATTCTGGCCAGTGTCTTCAACCAGGTTTAGTGTTTGTAAGTGACGTATTTAGTTTTGCTGATGTGACATAAAACCGCAGTGTAAAGGCACAGGGTGAGGCACAACAGTACTCTGTGTACACCAAAGGTGGTGTACGTGAGCCTACAGGTACTCGTTGCGGCTGCTCTTCTGCACAAAGGCCAGACGAGTCAAGTTCACACAGATGCTAGCTGTTTATTTCTGTGTTTTGCTCTGTCGCACTGCCGTGTGCACTGCACTGCTGTGTGTGATTTACGCAGACTTCACGTGAATGCGCACAACTTTCATCTCATGATCCGCGGATCAGGGCGGGACCGATCTGTGGAGGGTGATCCGAACGGATCATGGATCACTCATGATCCGTAGCACCCCTAAGCAGCCAATTGAAAAAGCTACCCTTTTGGGTTTATATACTGTATTAGTAAATCAGACTCCAATGCAGTCTGTGCCTCACCAGCCATTAACCTCACAGCGCGTCACTGCTCACAATACATTTGGGCCTGCCATGTCTGTCTGGCTTCTTCCCCTGCCAGCAGATCAAACTCACCATCAGGTGGTGATTGGTTGACAGCTCTTCACCTCTCTTCACTTGAGTGTCCAAGACATGCGGCCGGTGGTCAGATGATATTAAAAAATCAATCACCGACCTCAGGCCTAGAGTGTCCTGGTGCCAAGTGCACTGATGGACACGCTTATGTTCAAACATGGCGTTTGGTATTGACAAACTGTGACTAGCACAGAAGTCCAACAACAAAACATCGCTGGGGTTCAGGTCAGGGTGGCCGTTCCTCCCAATCACGCCCCTCCAGGCACTGCTGCCCACATGGCGTTGAAGCCCCCGAGTAGAACGATAAAGTCCTCAGATGGATATGGTCCAGTGCTCCCCCGAGGACATCCAAGAAGGCTTGGTACTTTGCACTGCTGTTTGGCCCCTGCCCAAAGGCGCTGGGACGCAACCCTCTCGTTCACCGTGGAAAACTCCAACATGTGAAGGCAGAACTGGGGGGCTATTATTAAGCCACCTCCAGCTCGCCGCCTCTCGCCACGGGCACTTCCAGAGTGGAAGAGAATCCAGCCTCTCTCAAGAAGTTGGGATCCAGAGCCCAGGCTGTGCGAAGAGGTGAGCCTGTTAATCTCTAGTCGGAAACGTTCCACCTCCCGCACCAGCTCGGGCCCCTTCCCCCCATGAATATCTTTACATGTGTACATGTGTACATGTATATACAGCATGTATTTATTTTTTTATAAATTTTTTCCACACAGTATATAAAGTGTGTGTGTGTGTATATATACACAGTATATATGTCATGGTGATCTTAGACTCTGCTGGCTTTTGCGGTCTTTTGCAGTCAAGCTGCTGTACCACCCAGTGATGCAGGTGGTCTGCCCTCTTTTCTTCCTTATGTCCACTATCATCTCTTTCGTCATGTCTGTGTTGAGGGTGAGGTTGTTGTCTCCACACCATGTCATCAGACGGTCTACCTCCCTCCTGTAGGCCGTCTCGTCCCCGCCAGTGATGCATCCTATCACTGCGGTGTCATCTGCGAAGTTCAGGATGGTGTTGTCGGGGAGGGAGGCGACACAGTCATGAGTAAACAGGGTGTAGAGGATGGGGCTGAGGACACAGCCCTGTGGGGTCCCCATGTTCATAGTGATGCTAGCCGAGGTCCTGTTCCTAATCCTGACAGACTGGGGCCTGCTCGTCAGGAAGTCCTGGAGCCAGTCGCAGACAGTGGGATGTAGTCCTGGTTCAGCCAGTTTGTGGGTAAGTTTGTGGGGAACGACCGTGTTGAAGGCCGAGCTGTAATCAATCAAGAGTATCCTGACATAGCAGTCTTTCTTTTCCAGGTTGGACAGGGTATTGTGGAGTGCGGCTGCAATAGCATCTGAGGTTGACCTATTGTGCCTGTAGGCATATTGCAGGGGGTTGGTGGTGGCTGGTATGCTGCTCTGGATGTGGGCTAGTACAACTCTCTCAAAGCACTTCATGATGATTGTATTAAGTGCTACTGGCCAGAAGTCATTCCGACAGGATGGGGCATTCTCTTTGGGGAGAGGGACGCTGGTGGTCGTTTTTCAATACTAAACACTCTTTTAGTCTTAGTTTAGCATTTTTTGGCTATTCTACCACTTACTGAAGGTGGTTCTGCATCTCTTGTCTGTAGTGCTGACTTGTCCTTGTCTGAGATCATACGAATGACATTAATGATGTCAGGTGGTCTTCACTCCTCAGGGGTCTGTCGTGTTGCAGTTGTTGGTAGAGAGTAGAGGTCGCCAACCATGAACACTTAAAGAGCAGTTCAATCCCGCCTGCAGCATAGTCTCTAAACTAGAACCTACATGTAATTTCTATTTTCCAAAGCCATAGGCAGCTACAGCAGATAAAAGAGCAACTGCAGAGCAGGGAGTTGCCCATCCTCAGTATGGGGGCAGCAGCCGCGGGGAGAGGATACAGCCATGGAGTGTCTCTAGTGTGTGCCATCAGTAGTAGTGATTTCTCCTCCCAGTAAGTGGCGCTGCAGGCTTCTGTCGGTATTTGGAGTTGTTCGTTGTTAGAACACCAGTTTCCTGTTTCGGGTCGCGACTATTACCGCATGTCGTGAACTCCGCTCATAAAAACACTTGCCAGCGGGAAAGCCAACCCAAGATATTGAAATCTTTGGAGAATGGCCGTTGATAGAGTTGATATTAGGTTTTTCACCGAGTCCTTTTGCGTAGCTGCTGCGTGTCAACCTGACCTGTAACACCCATGGGCTAGGTGTCGTGTCGACCTTTTAAAGAATCAGAAACGAACATTGATTCAGTAACAATGCCCATCGTCCCTGCAAACCAGTCTCAATTGATTCGGGCGAGCCAGAAGGACGAACATTACCAGACTTTGTTGAGAAACAACGCCAACGACACGTTTGAATTGCTAGCAGGTAAAGAAGGACAATGTCATCTGAAGACGCACAACACATTGGTTTTCGACCGCTGTCGATACACACAACAAAATCGTTTTCGACCGGAGCTCGTTGCTCCCACACTGATAAGACGAGTGGGACTTTGCAATGCTCTCTCCAAACAATTACAGCATGTTTTTGTGTGTGCACACATTATGATGCTGTCAACCGCCCGACTTATCTGGAGAATGTGCCATTTTTTGTCGAATTGCTACATAGGACTGGTACAACCGGATGTGCTTTACGTGCATACACTACACTACTGACAAAACGTAACGTTTCTTCATCATCATAATCATCATCATCATTAAGCCCTCTTACTGACTGGCGAGGTCAAACAGACTAGAGGAGCACTGTAACTACCCAACCACGCCTCTACATAGTTGAACCATATTCTCCAGTCTAGCCTAAGGTCTTCAGTGCCCTCATTCCTGTCAATCAATATGAAAACTGCCAAACTTTGTTAACTTTGTGACTATTGTAAGGAATCCATAGCATGATCATGTAATTAGGTATTCAAATATTGACAGGTGGTGGTGGTGGGGGTGGTGGTTGTTGTTGTTGTTAATGTTAATGTCATGGATTGTGAGCCATACAACTTCATTTTACTGATAGTTTTTTTTTTAAATTAAAGAAGTGTCCCTTCAAATTGCACACATCCCTGAAATGGGGCTTGGCTTCAGAGAGTTGGTGTCCGTGTGCTAGGCCGACCAAATCATTTCTCAAACACAAGCATCTTGATGGAGAGGCTTCACTAGTGATGCAATTGTCAGCAAAGTAAACATCTCTTTACTTCCTAGGGTCAAAGAGATGGCTGGATTTGAGAAAAGAAATAGAACTCTTGTCAGATCTGGCATACTATGGCTTAACAACATGCTCAGGTATTTAATTTACTGTTCATTTTACTTTGCAAAGGCAATCTCCATTTCTTTCTGAAACAATTCCCACTTCAAGATAGTCAGGAATTGAAATGTTCTTAATATCATTGTTGACCGCAAGTTAAATGGCCCAGACTGAACATTTTGGAATCATATTGTGCAGAAGATATTTGAAATAAATGATGTCAGGAATTATTGAAAATTTCCAAATGGATGGCATTTTATCACTGTGTTCTGTTTTTGCGGAAAATTCGGTACAAAAGTAACTGTGTGAACATTGTTGTCATCCTCAGGCTACCAAACCCTGGGCGAGGAGTATGTCAACATCATCCAAGTGGATTCCTTTAAATTTCAGATTCCCTCCAAAATCAAACGAGGCTTTTTTCTGTTATGCCACTCCTTGTTGCCTTACCTTGTGGGCAAGATTTTGATGTGCATGGAGATTGAGCTGGGTGCTGGAAATAATAGCTCTGCTGTGAGCAATCCGCGACAACTGACATCCAGATTCCGCAGTCTCGACTTGATCTTGAGGAGCCTCATTCAGAAAGCAGTCCGGCTATTAACTGAATACCAGAAAAACCTCTGCCTCTCAGCTGTGTCCGTTCTCCAGCAGACGCTGACTCTCTTACATCAACTCCATGTGAATCTGTTCTTCATCACTGGGACTTTCTATCATTTGTCCAAGAGGTCAGCTGGTATCAGCTATGTAAGTTTTTTTCAGTCTCAAACAGAATCATCTCAACTTTTCCCAACCAGATACACTTGCACTTACAAATTAAAATTAATTTCTGTGCACCTTTTCTCGAGCAGATATCAATTAACCACCAAAAATGTGTGCATGCACACCACACCACAAAGAGGAAGATGTTTTTCTGAATGACATAATCTCTTCATTGATATTGGTTGATTGATTTATTGGTATTGTTTGGTAAGAATTGTTTGTATATTGGATACAATCCAACAGTCACCTAAATTCCTCCACATTAACTGTGGAGAACTTGAGCCTCTCCTTTGATATGTATTTGTCCGCTTGAATTTTTGTAGATTAAAACCTAATGAAAGGCTCACCTAATCACTATTTTTCAAAGGTCACATCGAAAAACAAAGGAAAATATCCTTAATCTGGGAAACTTTCCTGAATAAATGAAATGGTTAGTAATATTTCATTGCCAGTGTCTGTATAAAAACAGGCAAATTTAAAATAGAATAGCATGCTTTTATTGTCGTTGTGCAGCACTACAAAAGAATCATGGCACAACGAAATTAAGATGTGAAAATAAGATGACCTCATTTAGATGTGAAAACGAATTACTTTGAAGCTCTCCAAAACTCTGAATAGTTGTGGATCGAAATTGAGGAACTAAGTCTTTCACTGGCAACAACTGTTATCGTGTCCACTGTTCTTTGAAGTTGCATGTCCTAGGACGTAAAAGTGATAACCAGACCATCCAAGCCAACTACAGGATTCTGGGAGCAGTGTCACTATTCCAGTCGGCTGTCAATGTGGCTGTGCAATTCAATGTCTTCAGACGGAAGAATAGATGTTCGGAACTTGAGTGGGAACTTCACGGGAACATAGCATCAAGGTATGAACCAGACACACAGCTAAGCAGTGGTTTTTGTACTGTGTAAACTTACACAGTAATAGAATTCATTGTGTAGCAGAGTGCAATGACAAAATACCTTCATTCTTTTAGAGTAAGTGGTTTTGTGAGGCTCGGAAGGCATTGTAATAGCGTAAAACTACCGGCTATTATTACTGCACAAATCTCTCCTTGAATTACCTCTTCCAAGGTTTCCTCCTTTTTCCTTAAAATTCTTCTGTTATTTTTTTGAGTTTTCTGTCATTATAGAGAGAGCCCTGGTCTGGCCCAGGAACTGTGTGTTCCAGCTGTAGCTGTTGTGAATTATCATATGTAACAAATTTCTTTATTCTTGTTTGTGACAGCATGTATCCTGTGAACTCTGTTTGATTTTTCAACCTGGGTTTAGTCCTCAGCAGGCGGAGAAACTGTCTTTGCAAGCTGTCCAATGTATCCTTTGTCTGGAGGAAAGAAGGCACTCTACAGCTACCCCCTGTGGCCACCTCTTCTGTTGGGAATGCATCACAGAGTGGTGCAACACCAAGGTCAGCCTTCCAGATGTGACCCCTGGAGTCAAACCTGAGTCAAAAAATAATATGTACTCTTGTGTGTTGAGGGGGGTCAACCTTTTTGGATGGACAGGTAGAGCAGTTATCCTTTTTGGAGATTCCATCAAGGAAATAAAAAAATTACAATAACAGAAAGACATGTATGACTATATCACATATCTGATGTTGCGTAACAAAGGAAGTAATTGGTCAGTGAGCAGACATTAACACAGACGGCAAGTCAGTCCATGCAAACCTCACTTTGAGAAGACTGCAAGTCATTACATCTTCATGTGTGTTCACTAGAAGAAGGGTGTCTGAACACTACCAATGTTTGTTCTATTTGCAGGCGGAATGCCCCCTCTGTCGTGAAAAGCTTGAGCCAAATAGAGTTGTGTTCCTGAGGAACTATTGCTGAC
The DNA here is from genome assembly GCA_900312935.1 of Carapus acus. Lineage (NCBI taxonomy): Eukaryota > Metazoa > Chordata > Actinopteri > Ophidiiformes > Carapidae > Carapus > Carapus acus. Next base: position 27,889 of record OMPJ01045670.1, on the reverse strand, counting down.
TAAGCTGAACAGTGCAAACTTGTGCAGCTGCCCAGGCAATGATTCACTTTGATTGAATTGATGACCACTGAGGTTATCGTTTTTCCTCACAGAACATCCCATTCACAGGGCATGTATTGTCAGTCATGCATTTAAGTGATTGTGTGTCTAACCAATAATTGGTACTGCAGTGCATATGTAAGCTCCCAAACTCTGCTGGAACGCACACATTGTGAACGTCAAAGGAAAGATTTCCTTACAATGTTTTGCATACCAATTCACAACCCTTGCATAATTAGGCAGGGGGAGGGGGATATTTCAGTGTGTAACATGTTGGGGCTATTGTGAATATGTGTCACAAGCAGGGACGTGCGTGTCATCATGACAAATAATTAAAAAAAAATTATAACATAAAATGAACATTAATATTTGTCTACTGATCTTGATGTGTGACAAATTTGTGACAAACATTTTTGTAGTGAAAATAGCCGATTTCCTGAACCGGAAGTTCCAGTTTAAATACAGGGGTGAAACACGAGGTGTGGCAGCAATGAGACTCGCTTCACTGCTGAATGCCTGATCCGTCACAGACTAGGTTGATGCAATCAATTGGTGCGTGCCGGTTGCCGAATCTCTTCATGTTGCCAGTAAAACATTTGCAGATGCGTTTCTATACCCCGATTTTCCACATTCTGGCCAATGTCTTCAACCAAGTTTAATGCTTGTAAGTGACATAATTAGTTTTGCTGATGGGACTTTCAACCGCAGTGAAATGGCACAGGCTGAGGCACAACAGTACTTTGCTGCCACGAAGGTGGCGTACGTGAGCCAACAGGTGCTTGTTGCTGCTGCTGTTCTGCACAGAGGCTAAGTCCCCACTGATGATAGCCGTTAATTTCTGTGTACAGGATTGCTCCGTTCTTTGCCTAAACTTTCATCTTTGGGCCGATCCGATCCGTGGAGCGTGATCCGAAAGCATCACGGATCTCTCACGATCCGTTGCACCACTTAGTAGTCAATTGTTAAATAAACTACCCTTTTGGGTTTATTTGTAAAATTCGACTCTAAAGGAGTCCAGGCCTCACGAACCATGAACCTCACCTCACAAGTGTGCTCTGACTACACATGGGCTCTAATATTGATGCTTTGTTTGTTGAATGATTAAAATGCATCCAAATCTCCTCTGTCACATCATTTGTCAATTTGAACGTTTTTCATCATTGTGAATGCCATATTGCAATCATCCTCAACAGTTGTTATGAAATTCACAGAACCACAGAACCTACTATGACACCATGTCGTAGCCATGGCTCTGCCTCGTCAACTGCCTCGTGTGTTCATCACTTCCTCCCAGCTCTGACCTCGATGCCTGTGGAGGAGACTGTGGTGTCAAATGAGTCTCTACAAAGCAACACCTCACAGGCCCTGGTGACTTAAAATTCCTTGGTCAGGCTGGTGAAAGGAAGCTGTAGCTTGTTGGTGTGCCTCCAAGAACAATCCCAGAATGTAGGGTTGCTTGAGATTGCTAGAATTTGTAGAAGTAGAATGGGGGGCGCAACCTTCAACTTTCAGGCTCCTCTCCCATCGAATCATCCTCCAGTTTCAGCCTGTAAGGCAGAGACCCTTACTACTTTTAAGAGGACACTTAAAACTTTCCTTTTCAATTACTTGAAGTTAAACCAAGCTATGCTGCTGTAGAATTAGACTGACGGGGAATTTCACATGATACACTGAGCCTCTCCCTCCTCCTCTCTCACCTGTGTACATCCATGTCTCATTTATGCATGTTACAAACTCGGCTTCTTTCTCTGAGTCTTTGCGTCTCGTGCTTTGTCAACCTGCAGATCACAGCTGGAGCATGAGGTTTCTTCCCTCAAGAGAGGAGTTTTCCCCTGCCACTGTCACCATGTGTTTGCCAATGGGGGAAAGGTGCTGGGTCTCTAAAACTCATATAGTTTTGGTTGAAGAGCACAACTTATGTTATGATTTGATTCATTGCGTGTGTGTTAATACACAGGATGCATGTGAAACGCCGAGTGATGTAGCATAGAGTATAGAGTTGTGTGTAGATAGCACGTTACATGTGTGCTGCATGTTGCTTGTACTTGCCACTCTACTTGCCACCAGATAGCCTCCACTGGTGGTGAGAAGAGGAGCCGAGTGTGCATGCCTCCACCTGCTGGTACACAGCCTCTCCACCACCAAGACTACTGCAGTGCCTCCTCGTGGTCATACACGGTAAGTGGGTGCCTCGCGGTCCCAGGCTAAATCTGTAGGGGATCTCAGAGCAGCAGGGGGCCCCAAAGATGTAGTGTATGGGCCATCCAATGTGGGTACGCCTTTATTCAAAGCTTTATTGTCATGTATAGTCTGGAAAGAAGTTTCCCTGCACAATGAAATTCTTACTTTGCTGCCCTGCACCGGATGCCACGCGTAAGCAATACAGAGGAATAAGTTCTGTTGAAAGGAGGAGGGAAATGTAAAGAAGAAGAAGAAGAATGCAAAGGGGGGAGGGATTCTCAGCTGTGCAACAGTCTGATGGCTGTGGGAGAGAAGGAGTTCTTTAATCTTGTAGACCTGCATCTGGCTCTCCTGTATCTCCAGCCTGGGGGAGAAGTGAGAACAGTCCATGTTGCGGGTGTGTGGGGTCTCTGATGATGGAGGCAGCTCTCCTGTGGTCTCTGCGATGCAGGCTTTTGCGGTACTTCGCAGTTAAGCTGCCGTACCACACAGTAAGTTGCCGTACCACACTTATGCTTGTAAACCCCTGCCCCAACTATGGGTAAATAGTGCAATTGACTTGTGGGTAGCCTGTTTGGGCTGAGGCTAAGGGAGCAACCCCCGACCTTGTGGGTAGGTGGGGCTCATAGCCATCTTCGGCAACGCACGAAGACACTAAACTAAAACCATTGCTGCGAGACGTTGTGCCCCACAGTCCCCAATCAGTAAACCATAGAGACCATAAACCATAGAGAGCAAGGTCACCCAAAATCCTCTACTTCCAGCAGCAGGAGTCTGCAGGAACATCGCAGCAGATGGTGGTGCTGGACATTATGACGACAGGACTATAAATGCTCTGGGGAATGATGAGGCAGCAAGGACATGTGTGCCTGTGCTGGGTAAACTCAGAAGCTTCCTGCAGTCCAGGCATCCGGAGGTCGTAGTGGCACGGGTCAGGGAGGACAGACATCTATACGCCACTGAAGTATAAACAGATGGCGGTTAGACCTCAGGCAGAGGGTCAGGAACTGGCTGTGATCTAATAAATCACATTATATCAACAATATCATTCCACAATTTAAGCCCATGCCAATTGCTGACTATTGCTGATGCATCTTGGAGAGAGATGGCCTTACTGTACATACTTTGTTCTGGTGGTTAAGCAGATGGTCCACATGTTTAGTATTGTGATCAGTAGTTTGGAAAAAATATGTGGTTGATATGATCCAGTTTGGGTTAATTAGGGAGGGTGGAAGAAGCAAAGCATGGCTTTACACTTGAACCTACTGCAGAAAGATGTGGGATACTGAATGAGGCTAAATAACCTCTCTTTAGTACCTACAAAAAGATTAAGGGCCTTGCAGTGGACCCACCACCTGCAGGAGGGGACTTAAGGGGTCGGTGCATTGTGGTATGGGTGGCGGTCAAAGGGGGCCCGAATTGGTGCGGGAGGTGGAACGTTTCCGACTAGAAATAGTCAGGCTCATCTCTACGCACAGCCTAGATTCTGGATCCCAACTTCTTGAGAGAGGCTGGACTCTCTTCCACTCTTGAGTTGCCTGTGGGGAGAGGCGGCGAGCAGGAGTGGAGTTATCAATAGCCCCCCAGCTCTGCCGTCACGGGTTGCAGTTTTCCACGGTGAACGAGAGGGTTGCATCCCTGTGTCTTTGGGCCGGGGACAGGTCTCTCACTGTTGTTTCGGCATATGGGCCAAACAGCAGTGCAGAGTATCCAGATGTCCCCGTGGGGGGCCTCCATTGTTCTAATGGGGCGCTCATCAAGGCAATGACAGCAGTGCCTGGAGGGGTTTGATTGGGAACAACCTCCAATCCTCCTTGGCATCAGGACATCCTAGGCCAGAGGTCAATGATCGATTTTGTATTCATGTTATCTGACCTACAGCCACATGTTTTGGACACGGGTGAAGAGAGGCGCTGAGCTGTCAACCGATCACCACCTGGTAATTAACTGGATCCACCTGCATGGGAGGAAGCCGGACAGACGCAGCAGGCCCAAACGTATTGTGAGGGTCTGCCCTCCGTCAGAGACACTGTCAACTCCCACCTGCTGGAGAACTTCAAACAGATCCTGAGGGAGGCAGGGGACATAGAGTCTGGATGGACCATGTTTTCCACCTCCATTGTTGAAGCAGCAGCCTGAAGCTGTGGCCGTAAGGCCGCGGGTGCCTGTCGTGGCGGCAATCCGTGGACCCGGTGGTGCACATTGGGTGTAAGGGATGCCGTCAAGCTGAAGAGGGAGGCCTACCAGGCTCACCTGGCCTGTGGGTCTTCTGAGGACTCTGACAAGTACCAGCAGGCCAAGTGTACGACAGCCCAGGCTGTCGTGAAAGCAAAAAAAAAAAAAAAAAAAAAGGAACACCGGGGGGGG
>OMPJ01045670.1:0-19179 GCA_900312935.1 Carapus acus | reverse complement strand
GAGTAGAGCCGCTTCTCCGCCACATCGAGAGGAGCCAGCTGAGGTGGTTCGGGCATCTAAACCGGATGCCTCCCCGACGCCTCCCTAAGGAGGTATTCCGGGCATGTCCAACTGGGAGGAGGCCGCGGGGAAGACCCAGGACACGCTGGAGGGACTATGTCTCCCAGCTGGCCTGGGAAAGCCTCGGGGTCCTCCCAGAGGAGCTAGAGGAGGTGTCTGGGGAGAGGGAAGTTTGGGCTTCCCTTCCAAGACTGCTGCCCCCGCAACCCGGCCCCGGATAAGTGGCAGAAGATGGATGGATGGATGGATGGAAAAAAGCTTTTGACTCAATACCCAGAGGCACCATGGTGATGATCTCGAAGGCCTACGATGTCCCTCTGAACTTGCTGGGGCCAGTTGTCACCATCTACGACATCTTGGCTGGGGAATGCAAAAAGACACCCTGGCCCCCTTCCTCTTTGTCATACTCCTGGACTACATGCTCAGGAGGGCCATCAATGGACAAGAGCAGGATCTTGGCCTCACTGTAACACCAAGGACATCAAGAAGACACCCTGCAGTTGTCCTGGCAGACCTTGACTATGCAGATGACATCTGCCTGCTCTCCAACACTCTTAAACAGCTCGATGACTGGACTCAAGATTTGAGAGTCCAAGGCATCTTTTGAGGTTTAAACAATTGGGTGTAACACTTCATCTGCAACTTCTTCAGATTTCTTGGCTCACCCGCTTGTTCAGTTTGTAATATACCGTACCTGCACCAGATGTTGATGTTGAGCCGGTTTCTCAGAGGTCTTAATGACCTGAACTTAAAAGTCTGCCTCTCGTAGTTCACACAGCATACATCATAACATTAATGTCTTCCCCCTCTTGGTGACCTTTTCTACCTCGTGGAGATGTTCAACAAGTGAGTATGTGCACTGTCTGGTCCCCTGGTTTGTGTGTGTGTGTGTGAGTTTTTTTTAATGTACAATTACTAGGGATGACCGATATTGGCTTTTTTGCCGATATCCGATATGCCGATATTGTCCAACTCTCAATTCACAGATACCGATATCGGCCGATACCGATATGTGCGCCGGTAAATGCCTCAGGAGCGCATAGGCACTATTTTGGTGTAACGCAAGCATTACTTTATTTTTATCGGTTTTTATTTTATCGGTTTTTAAGACAAAAAATCAGATACCGATATTACATTTTTATGCCAATATCGGGCATCTCTAACAACTACTTTTCATTGTTTAAATGCACGGCAGGATACTCTCATAGACAGATAGACAGACATCATTTATAATGTGTTGGACACGTTTAATGTCCTTAAAAAAAGATAGATATTCAATTCATACTGTACATGTTGATTCGTGTTTAGACTGAGGTTTGCAGCAATACAACAGTAAACCCCCCATATCCAAAAGGATCCATTTCACGACCTCCCGCTGATGTACAAAATCACAAGTTAGTGATGCACTCTTAAAATCACCTCCCAGAGGTCGGGAACCTTTTCGTTAGCAGGAGAGGGCCGTACTGGGGTCGGGTGGGGTGGTGGTGGGGACTATGCAAGATACTCAGCAGTGGCTGTCGGCTATCATGGATGGCTGAAATTAGCTCATTTTTAGAAATTTGGACTTCACAAAAATTTTTTTCGGGTACTTGAGTTTGCGAATGTGGAACCACGGATAGCTAGGGGTTTACAGTGCAGATTATTCTGGTGATTACTTAAACAATACCCTTGTTCAAATACAACATTCTAATCACTTTGTTTGAAAATGTGTATGCTTTTATTGTTTTTTTTAAGTAAATTAGGTTTACAACACAATATTAAGTCCACTACTTGATACTAAGATCAGCTGCAAATTGTACACCCCTAGTAGGATCACCCCTACTGTACAAGTAGGGGTGATCTTTGTAAAATAAAGCACAACCCCTTTTATTAAATAGCCAGATAACCAGTTGAAATTCTAAAAAAGTTTTGTAAAAATCATACGAATGTATTGTAATATATTGTCTTGTATATATTTCTGCAATGGCCTAAAAAATCCTTCCATAAAATTATTAAATTGCAAGATCTTTCATTTAAGTCAAACTGTTTCCTCCAGTAGACTTTCAGGCATTGCATCAATTAATTCAAACATATCAGCAATTACTTGCCATAGGCAGTTTTCCAAGGGAAAATCATTGTCTACCAGATTGACCAAAAAGTAATTGTCATGAATGTATCTGATGATCATCCGTGATGGAGATTCATCCTCATAGAGTTTAGCCCACTGCTCAAGCCACAAGGCAAAGGCTTCATCCTTCAGAAAAACAGTCAAAAGAAAGAGATCACCTTGCAAATTATTGATGGGTGTTTGAAGATATGCATCAAAATAATTTAATTTTAATTTGTCTTACCTTCCAATACATAAAGCTGACTGGATCAACAACAGTTGGTTGAACAATTTCCCTGCCAGGGAAGATACCCCACGTCACAGCATTGGGCCACATTTCAGGAGTGTTCATGAGAGTATGTCCCTGCAGGAATGACACACATGTTAGGTCTATTTTTTCACATGGCGGATGGATTAAAAAAGAAGTGCAATGACCATTCTTGAACCACTTGCCTGAACATTAACTATATGGTAGTTCACACGGGGCTCATACTTCTTCAGGACTTTGAGAAGAGCAGTCACATTTTCACTGGAAGTAAAGAACTCCAAATACGCCTGTTGGAATTAGTCACATGTTGTCTGTTGACTGGACTGATTGAATAGTGCTCTCTGTGTTAGATGTGTGATATTTAACATTTTATTTGCTACACAAAGATGAAACCTTGTAGGCAATACTAATTGCATTTTGCATTATCTCTGAATTTCATTCTTAATCATCATCTTGTAGCGCATATATTACAAAGTGCGCTATATTCTGAAAGAAAGGAGAAAACTGTCTTACTTTCTGAAAGACATATCCTCCAGCAGGTCCCCAGCCCACTATAGGGTCAGTGGAGGGTTTGCCATTGATATTGGGCTGTGAGTTGATGGTGAGCACTCCACGTTGATTGACCTTCTTTAACTGGTCTTTCAGCAGGTTGGTCTCTGGAGCAAGAGGCTCGTCATTCCATGGTAAACACTTCACCTAAGAAGTCACAACACACTACATTTTGAAATCCTATTACACCTTCTCGTGGCACATCTTCAGTTCAGTCAAGTTCAATTTTTTTCTTAGATCGAACTTTTTTTTTTTTGTTTTTGTACAAGGCCCTTCCCAATGTGTCATTGATCAGCGATTCAGGCATTGTATCCATAACTAGGTTTTACGGCACATCAAGATATTGCCTCAATAACTGGGTGTGAGACCTCGCCCCAGGTAACTGAAAACGTAACTGTGATCATCCCCCTTGCAGCGTGACGGTGTACTTTCATATGTAGCACAATACTGCCCTCTAATGGTATAACTTGTGATTGTTCTGCCCGTCATTAAAGGCAGCTTGCGAAATGTGCCAATCAGGTGAAATTGATTGGCACATCCAATGATTTCTCACGGCACAGTTGTCGGGAAAAATTAGGGTAGGAGCAGCTCAAGTCAAATGTTTGCTTTATTTGTCTGAAGTGTCATCAACATTTGCAATATAGGCTGTGTGCAAATGACATAGCTCGTCCAAACATGACAAGTAAAGTCAATTCAACAGGTATGGCGCCAAATCAAGACGGAAGTTATCTCAAGGCTCTTAGTTTGGTCATTTTTGGTTCCTACCTCTTCACCAATAGCATGCTCTATCTGCCATTAAATGAATAAAGTTGGAAAATTCTCCAGAGAGATCAAGAATTTTTGTTACATTTTTTAAATGGCACTTGAGCAGGGATAACGCCATAAAGATTTTTGTTGCACTAGTTGTACTGACAACAAAGGATATTCTATTCTATTCTAAAATCCAAAATGGTCCGTTGATCAACTTGCATGAAATGTAAGCATTCTGTAACTAGATTCACTTTTTTTCTCACTCCTTTGGTGCTACAGTACCATGTGTCCATAGCGATTTGGTTCTGCTGTGATGTAGCATGTGAAGATTTCAAAGATGCTCTTTTCATTTATCAGTTCCTCTCCCCACATTTGTAACAGTGTGTCCTTGGGTGATTTGCTCTTCAGGTAGAACAGGTAGTAGTCATTTAACTCTCCAAAAGCGGGCGAGGAGGAATTACCCCTAGGGACATAAAGTATTGGTCAGATGTTACCCAATGAAAGTCAACATTAATTATTTACTCTGCCCAACAGATTTGAGATCTTCTGAGGTGATTCGGTGATGTGAAAATTAGTGAGAAAACGAGGATCCATGAGATTTTTTCCACGTTTCCTCCATTGTCAATGTTTATCTTTACTATTAAGGGGGAACACTGAAAATTATTTTTGTCAAGCAGTAGAAATAAAAAGAGGTAACTGATAAGCGATTAAACTAGACCAGAAAATCTCTGACAAAATTTTGATGACTGCAACCTCATCTCTCTCTCTCTTATTTCCTACGTTAAGAGATGTTGAAAACCATGATATAAACACCCGTCTGGAACGTAACTTGTTTAAAATTGGAGGAGTATTTGTATTCCATTACGATAACAACATGCAGTAATTAGTAAATCTGAAGCAAAAAAGGATCCAGATCGTGGCTTCAACTCACATTCAGGAATAAGGTGACAAATCAAGAGTGAAAATCTGTGATGTTACATCCATTTCAGATATGTAGAGAACAATACGTACCATCTGCCGTTTGGGAACTCATCCCAGTCCTGTGTCCTATAGATGTAGCTCTTGGGTCTGGATGCCCAAAAAATGGGTCGAACGTCTTCTACTTTCCGTTTAGGGTGGGCACTGACTGCCCAGGGAAGAGGTCGTCTAGAAGACATCAATAATTGCTAAATTACCTCTTAAAATGATATGCCCTCCTCCTTTGTATGCATTTTCATATGAAACATGAATAGGCATACTCCTCTCATTTCACATTGCATTTATCTAATAGTCCTTTTCATTTCATTGCAGATTTCAGTAGATATCCAATGAGCATGCGACTAATAAAACTCTTGAATCTTCAACAACTCTATTCTGCTCTAAATATATAACCTGACGAGCTCCAGGCATCCACTCACTTGCAAATTACTTGATCACCTCCAGTGGCCTGACCAAGTGTAAATAAATGCTATATTTCAGTGGTAATGATTTACATGATGAATTTTGTTTGTGCTGTGTATGGGCGCTGCTCATCTTCTTGCTCATCATCCATCCCTGTCTGGCTGCCTTGCTAATTTACTATCATCATCCCAGTGCTTGATTGATCCATGTTTCTCATCTCTCTCTCTGACTTATGAGGGCCAGCCTTCAGCACAAGCCACAGTCATAGGCAAATCACAAAGTACCATACTTGTGAGGTCGGAATTCAGGCAAAGCTTCATAATGGTGAACAGCTTCTTAAAATAACAACTCTCAGATTTTTGAATTGTATCCACAGTGCTTTGCGTAGATGAAACGAACTGTTGATCCCATCAATATTGAGGAAGAAGTTGCCTTTCCACGCCGTTTGCTCAAAACTGGCCGATTGCATTTTATCTTCGACACTTGTAATTTATTATTTATTTATAAGATTTGCAACAAATTGATCGGTTGACATATCAAGTACACCTCTTGCTTGTTTATATCATATTGGTGATACTTTAATTGTGGGTCAAAAAGGATCAAAGTAGGGAGGGAACAAAACATATAATATGTCCTCTGTATTGGAGCCTCATACTCTACAGTATAAAATGGCACTATCACTGTCACATGAAGGAGATGCAAACCACTGTCAGCTATGGAACTCAGACCATGACAGTGAAAGAAGAGAGTGTCTAAAGCTTGGGCCACCACTGAGATCAATTCAATATCTGATGAATCTTATATGAAGCAGATCACCATTTCTGTTCCTAAAGCTGTGACATTCATGTTGAATAATGGGTGAGTGAGTGGTCCTCAAACCCAAATATACTGTATATGTGGCAAACCTGCCAGCAGAGAACATCTGAAAAACAGTGTCAGGACTCACTAGGGCGGCAGTAACACATGTCACAGACATCAAGTCACATTCCCATGAGTGTTCAGAGATCCTCATTCTGGTTGCGGTCTATAAGTCCAAGGATGAAATGACAGCCAGTCTGTGTGAGGCAAACAATGTCAGGTCTACAATGTGTGACCCCGCTACTAATCTACTAATACCAATGTACTTAAATTTCCTGCATCATTAGATCAATGAAGTACCTACCTACTTCTACTTTTCACATTTTCTCTTGAGTAATCAATATCTGGATGGTGACTTAACAAGGGCTAACACATGGGAGTGACACAAATTGAAAGCTGTGACAGAATCTGCTGAATCCAAAGGAATACGGTGGATCAAGAAGATTGATTTCCTTGAATTGGTGCCAATGTTTTTTTAAATCAATACATAGAAAAATTATCGACCACTACGTTGTCTGCTTACAGAAGACCTCTGTATTGAAGGCAGCTGCATTCCATATATCTGCACTCATGCTCGCTTCTACTAGCCTACTGAGCTCTCTGGACTAGGTACCTTCACCCTGGTTTATTAATAATTATCCTATGTTCTCAGTTCACCACATCCTGGAAAGCTGTGCGGAGATATTGGATTGTAGCCCTCATTGGAAGGCATGTGGTCCAGAGGAGGATTTCTGCAGCATCTGGACCACAGTCTGGTAAGTGATTTCCATGTGTGCTTGTCCCAATAAACACAGAGGCCCCAGAAGTCTAACCTGGTACCTCGCACCATGCACATGTGGAGGATGGGGTCCTGACTGTCACCACAGCCTGAACCTTATGTGTGCCATTTCTGTTTTCTCCAGTGTCTTTCTTTCCCCTTCAGTCTGTCTGATGCTATTTCCAGCTGCTCAGTTTGCACCTCATTGTTCAAACCGGACCACTAGTCCTTCCTCCAATCATCATCATCATTAATATGAAATATTTGTTAATACGTTACTTTTGTATTTAATCACATTTGTAAATCCTTTATAATTGCCATTTATATCTGGCCGATTGGGGACAACTGCCATGCTGATATGGCCCTCGGTGAAAATTAGTTAGACACACCTGTTCTTGAGGAAGCTTGCAATAATCCTCATCTTCCTTTCCATCAGCACCATGTTGCTCATTGTATTTTGCTATTAAGTGTCTTATCAAAGCTGTCACTTCTCATGCAGGAAGTCACATTTCAGACATAGTCTTTAACCCTAAATAGATTTGACATTTGTCAGAATACACTGTTGTGTCACAACCAAGGTACAGAGGGACTTCATTTACCTTGGGTCTTCTATCCAGAGGCCAAGCTGTCTCAGGACATCCATGGTGGCAACTTCACGATTAAGAGTATAGAAATGGAGACCAGGTACCTTCCCACTGTCCAGGAGTACACGACACATATCCACAGCTTGCTGGATCCCAAAGTTGCGGATAGCAGCATCATTATCCTTGATAGGTTCAATGACTTTGGTGATCTCTTCTGGTATTTCAAGCTTGGACAGTTTGACAAGTTGGCGAAGAGACTGATAGCCCTGTAATGCAGGTTATAAAAGTTGGATTTGTTAAATAATATATATCTGTTGGGTGTAACTCTCAGGTAACTGTGGTAGTTAAAATAATAATTCATGAACTGGTCCAAAACTAGTTAAGAAATTGGTTTCTCACACTGCAGGATAGAAATTTGTTCTACGTTCCCAGGCTGAATTATTGAGTATGATCTCAATGTAAGTGGATTTTCAGTTGAGTAAGATGTTTAAATGGTTTGCATATCAACCAAACAACAACAATAAAGTATTTGTGTACTTTAATTGAAATAGTGATGTTTGAAGCTGCCTGGACAAATCAGTAATATACCTGAATTGGAAATATTCCAGGTAGGATGGGACATGTGACACCAATGGCCCTGCAGTCTTCAACAAACTTGAGGAATGTCTCAGCCCTGAAGAACAACTGGGTGATAATAAAATCTGCTCCAGCGTCCACCTTTTCTTTCAAGTGTTTAAGGTCCTCCTCATAGCTTTCTGCCTCAGGATGGCCTGTTGGATAGCCTAAACATGAGGAGGGCACCCAATTCACATGCTGATAACAGTGGACTCAGACTTAATAATATCTAGACATATATCGATGAGCTAATAGCTTACCAGCAACACAGATGTCAAAATAATCATTAAAATCAGCGCGGATATGTTTAACAAGATCGGAGGCATAGTTGAAACCACCATCTTCTTCCTCCCAATCCGCTGCCATAGGGTCTGTCAGGAAATCAGACCAGATCATTACTTATCAGTCTCTTCCCATGAATTTCTGCAGAAAAGCATATACTGCAGTAAATATAAGGTTATGGTAAAGTTGTATAGTTGTACAGCATTTTTAGGCAGCACACAGCTTTTCTCTTCACCCTCTTTGCAAGCTACAGTACGTGATATCAACCTTCGTCCATTGTTTCAGGGTGCTATGAAATCATGTTGGGCGGAGGAGTCACCCCAGAAAAAGTCGGAGGGAATTCTGTCACCTATTATGTTGTGAAGTCTCTAAGTTTTGATGATGGGAGAAAAATGTAGGAAAGGCACAGGTAGTGGCTCCATTCATGCAAAAATATATATAATATAAATATTTCGGCCCCATCACTTCAGCTAAACTCACCACTCTAAACCTGTGTCCCTGAAGCAGTTCATATCAGCAAATGCAACCCTCATCTTTGCCATCTCTGTGGGTACCTCCTCTTCCCTCTGTGCAAAAGCTGCATTCGGGGGATGCTTTTACCTTGTCTTGATACCCTTGCATGACTCCCAAAAGAATATACTGTAACTCAGATCACAGCAGATCACCATGGATTTGAGGACTATATTTTTGAAGATGATCCATTAACAAGATGACATTAAAGTCCACCCCATCACTACCTCTGTCTTGTTCTTTGTGGAATTTTGTGTCTTTCCCTTGCCTCCTGCTCCCACCCTTTATTCACTGTAACCTTCTCTAAGCCCTCTCCGCTTTTCTACAGACCGAAGCCTTCCACTGAGATTTTGGTTGGATGTGTGGCAGCTCTCCAGGGCACTGCTCATGGGCACACCCAGAAAAGTGCACAGAAAAACTTTAGAAACTTTTCCGTCAGTTTCATCTTCTCTGCTCTCGTAGGCGTCCTCTTCTGGACGCTTAGAATTACTGCCAAGAAGGTGCAGGACGTTTGTGCAGCATCGTAGGTGTTTCAATGAAGTTACGATAAAACATTTGGGGCCGAAATATCTCTACATGACACAGATAAAGATGCTGTAGATGCGTGTGCTGAGAGTGCACTGAACAGCGGGGGTCGCTATAAGCTACAGTATGTCGCCCTACTGCAGTGAATTTGAAGTATTTTTTAAGGCTAAGCTAGAAATGCTTTTTATCCTAACAGATGTCTTCCAATTTTACAAAAATTTTGATTGGCCACAGAAACCCCTGATGCACCACAAAATAAACTTATAGGTGAATAGGTGATAGGTGTGATAGGTGAACCGCGATAGAAATTTCTGTAATTGAAATTTAAAGTATTTAATTGTTACTTTTCATCTGAATTTTTTGTCAGTTTTTAATCATGCTGTATTTTAGGTAGAAATCAAAGAAAGTCGATAATTTAATAAGTTGATACAAGTCCAAAGTCAAATAATTAGCTTGAAGTCAAGTCGAAACGGAAAAGTCAACATAAGCCTTTGCCTTTATTTGAAGACTGACAACGGTTTATCAGCTGTCTCAGCTCTGCATGAGACCACACGTTGTACGGGTGGCATAGTAACTCAAAATTTGGAAATTGAGGTGATCTTGTAATGTTAAAAATAATAGGTGTTTCACTGTTGTTGCTGAAACTGCACTATAAGGCACACTTACAATCCTTTTATTTTAGCAAAGGTCGTCAGTGTGCCTTATAATCCAATGTGCTTTATGTGTGTATTTTGTTGTGCTTACCAACCTCAAACCAGTTTTATGTGGTGCACTACGCTCAAAAATCTGTCAAAATGTTTTAGTGCGTCAAAGCTGCACCTACTGATTGATTGGCAGACCATTCCCAGCTGGCACAGAGATGTATTACAGTTGGTCCTTGGTTGGAAATGGGTTGCAATGTCAGTCAACGTTAAATAAATAATTATGTAGTGCTGGCAAGCAACCATCATCCCACAGCTAGTCAATGCTACCTTTTCATAATTAGACGTCAAGACAACATTTGTTTTTGTTGTGAACCCAATTTTCAAATCTTTATCATTACCCACCTATGATCAAATGTTGGAATACAACGCTGTACAGTGCATAACAAACATCCTGTAATGCACCGCTCTACTGTTCTATCCATTACCTCCCTTCCTGAGACCCTCGCTCCTCACCTCCTTGCCCCAGACGAGGAATTGAACAGTTTCATGGCCAAGGTCACAAAAGGGTATTTAAGCTTGGTGGTCCTGCACTTGGGGAGTAGCAGCCAGTCACTGAACAGGCTCCTGTGGCTGCTGACAGTGTGCAGAGGGTGGCTGGCATCATCCATGATGGTCAGTGGTTTGTTCAAGGTCCTCTACTCTGCCAGTGACACCACCAAGTCCAGCTTCATGCCGACCAAAGCGCCAGCCCGCCTGATCACTTTGTCTTGCCTTGATGAGTACTTCTTTGTAATGCTGCTCCCCCAGCACACCACCACTTTGAACAGAGCACTGGCCACCACGGAGTGGTAAAACATCCAAAGGAGGTTCCTGGAGACGTTGAAGGACCATAGTAGGGTCCTCCCTGTTCAATGTTGATGTCAGATACCAGTCTAATATCAGGCAAAAAATGAGGATTGGCCTTTGTTGGACTAGATCTAAAATCTCCAATATAAGCACTTTGATACAAGCAGTCCATTCCAGTAGCACTCCTATCCTTCAACACCTGGATCCAATCCTTCAACACCTGGATCCAGAGTGCAGAGCCCACGTGATCACAACAACAGTGTGTGCTAACAAAGTAGCGAGAAGTAGGAGTGGTGTCGGCTGTGTGGCAGCACTTTTCATTTGAGTCCAAAAGAAACTTTGCAGCTGAGAGCAAAACTTGTCATGTTCAAGTTTCACATGGTGGCACAGATCAGGGGAAGTCTAATACGACCAACCTCATCTCCTATTTGAAGCAGCATCACAAAAAACAGCATGACAATTTTTGCAAAACCACGGGGTGAAGAAGCAAACCGCAGGCTCCCGTAGGCAAAGCGTGACAAACTCCTGCGGTGCGGCAAACAGGCCATAGCAATGACAGAAGATGGGCCAATTTATTGTGCTCGATCATCAGCCCCTGTCCTGTCCATATAATGTTCAGATTAAACGCTTAATTGAGCACCTTGAGCCGCACATGTGAAGAGAGCAAATGGCACTGACTGGCGGTAAACAAAATATTGAAATGAACTTAAATTGTTATTTTGCACTTTAAAAGTATAATTTATTTTTATTAGATTAATTGAGGTTATTTTGTGGGGGGCTCTTATTTAAATTTCTATCCCCATCCATCCATCCATCAATCCATCCATTTTCCACCGCGGGCTAAGTTGTGGGGGCAGCAGTCTCAGAAGGGAAGCCCAGACTTCCCTCTCCCCAGACACCTCCTCTAGCTCCTCTGGGAGGATTCCGAAGCGCTCCCTGGCCAGCTGGGAGACAGTCCCTCCAACTTGTCCTGGGTATTTCTTGGGGCCTCCTCCCAGTGAGACATGCCCAGAGCACCTCCCTGGGAAGGCGTCCAGGGGGTATTCTGAAAAGATGCCCGTGCCACCTCAACTGCTCTCTATGTGGAGGAGCAGAGGCTCTACTTTGAGCTCCTCCCGGCTGACAGACCTCCTCACCCTATCTTGTAGGGTGCCTCCTACCACCCTGCAGAGGAAACTCACTTTGCCTACTTGTATCCATGGTCTTGTCCTTTCAGTCATGACTCAAAGTTCATGACCATAGCTGAGGGTAGGAACGGAGATTGACCAGTAAATAGAGAGCTTTGCCTTCCGGCTCAGCTCCTTCTCTTCCACGACAGACTGGTACATCAACCACCTCACTGCCGCCGCTGCACTGATCCGTCGGTTATCCTCTCTTTCCATTCTACCCTCACTCACGAACAGGACCCCAAGATACTTAAATTCCTCCACTTGAGGCAGGATCTCCTCTCCAATCTGGAGGGTGCAAACCACCTTTTTCTGGTCAAGAACCATAGCCTCAGATTTAGAGGTGCTGATTCTCATCCCGGCCATCTCATACTCAATCTGCAAACCACCCAGGCACATGCTGGAGGTCCTGATCTGAAGGCGCCAACAGGACAATATCATCTGCAAAAAACTGCTAAGAGATCCTGTGGTCCCCAATCCGGACTCGTTCTGGCCCCAGGCTGCGCCTAGAAATCCTGTCCATATAAATTATGAACAGGACCCGGGACAAAGGGCAGCCGTGCCGGAGGCCAACATGTACTGGGAACAGGTCTGGCTTACTGCCGGCAAAGCAAACCAAGCTCCTGCTCTGGTCGTACAGAGACTGCACAGCCCTTAGTAGGGGGCCATGGACTCCATACTCCTAGAGCACCCCCAATAGATAACCACAAGGGGCCCACATGTGGACTGGTTGGGGATACTTCAGTGATCCCTCCAGCACCCTGCGGAGAGTGTAGAGCTGGTCCAGTGTTCCAAGTCCAGGATGGAACCCCCATTGATCCGCTTGGATCTGATCTTTGACTATCTGCCGGATTGTCCTTTCCAGTACCCTGGAATAGACTTTCCGGGGGAGGCTGAGGAGTGTGAACCCTCTGTAATAGGAATACATCCTCCGGTACCCCTTCTTAAACAGAGGGACCACCAGCCCTGGTCTACCAGTCCAAGGGCACTGTCCCTGACTGCCATGTGATCTTGCAGTGGCGTGTCAGCCATGACGGCCCTGCAACTTCCAGAGATCTGAGGCACTCTGGGCGGATCTCATCCACCCCCAGAGCCTTGCCATCATCATCAATCCCACTGACATGTCATCAAGTCACTGAAGTCACCGAGGTGGTTAGAAAGGTCCACGACTGGGGGACCACAGCATCTCATCGCAGTTTTCTGCAGATGATGTTGTCCTGTTGCGCCCTCAGACCATGATCTCCAGCATGTGCTGGGGTGGTTTACAGCCGAGTGTGAGCCGGGATGAGAATCAGCACCTCTAAATCTGAGGCAATGGTTCTCGACCGGAAAAAGGTGGTTTGCACCCTTCGGATTGGAGATGAGATCCTGCCTCAAGTGGAGGAGCTTAAGTATCTTGGGGTCTTGTTCACGAGTGAGGGTAGAGTAGAACGGGAGAACGATCGATGGACCAGAGCAGCGGCGGCAGTGATGCGGTCGATGTACCTGTCTGTCGTGGTGAAGAAGGAGCTGAGCCGGAAGGCAAAGCTCTCTATTTACCAGTCGATCTACGTCCCTACCATCACCTATGGTCATGAACTTTGGGATCTTGGATACAAGCGGCCGAAATGAGTTTCCTCTGCAGGGTGACGGGACGCACTCTACAAGATAGGGTGAGGAGTTCTGCCACCCGGGAGGAGCTCAGACTAGAGCTGCTTCTCCTCCACATAGAGAGGAGCCATTTGAGGTGACTCGGGCATCTTTTCCGGATGCCTCCTGGACGCCTTCCCAGGGAGGTGTTCCAGGCATGTTCCACTGGGAAGAGGCCCCGAGGAAGACCCAAGACGCCCTAGAGGGACTATATCTCCCAGCTGGCCTGGGAACTCCTTGGGGTCCTCCCAAGGGAGCTGGAGAAGTTGTCTGGGTGGAGGGAAGTCTGGGCTTCCCTTCTGAGATTGCTGCCCGCGCAACCCAGCCCCGGATAAGTGGCAGAAGATGGATGGATGGATGTTAAGGAATTACAGTGCCCACTCTGGGTGCAGGACCTTGCTTTTTTTGGGTGATATTACAAAGCATTTGAATAATCTGAACAAAATGTTGCAAGGTCGTGAAAAAACTGTACACAGTATTGTGATAGCATACATGCATTCAAGTTAAAGCTCACGTTATGGGAGACGCAGATGGCAAGCGGTGACCCTGCTCATTTTCCCTGTCTAAGAGATGTGTGCGCAGCAAGCGCTTATCTTGACGTGAAACAGTACAAAGACAAGATTTCAGGATTGCTGAGGGAGTTGGAGAGATAATTGTAGGGTTTTTAGCAAACTCGAGACAAGTTTTTTGCTCAACATTCACAGTCAGAGCTTCTGATGTGCACTTTGACATGCAACTTGAAATCATTGGTTTGCAGTGTGATGTAGAATTGAAGAACACATTTGCCTCTGTGGGTGTGGTCATATTTACAAGTATCTCCTACCAGGCTATCCTAAATTGACAGCACTAGCTGCAAAAATGTTGTCTATGTTTGTGACTACCTACCTTTGTGAGCAAGTTTTAGGGTTTTCAGTAATTAACATTAATAAAATAAAGCTGCGGTCAAGGCTCATACATAAGCACTTAAATGAGATTCTGCAATTTGGCTGGTACTCAAGATATGATGCCTGATACTGATGCACTTGTGCAAGCTAAAAGATGCCAAGTTTCAGGAGCCAATACTGAGCAAGACTAAGTCCTATGGAATGCTGCTTTAACGTTGCACTTTAAAAATAATATAAAGGTGAATATTTTCTATAGTAACTGCTGTGAAAGTCAGTGCTTGTCAGTAACAGATTAACAACAGAGGAGTTTTGTTGGGAAAAATATTATCTCTTATACATGTCATATATGTCATATATGGACGGTGTGGAGTCAATTCATGTGTTCAGTATTGCTTACCAGATGTGGAAAATGGATTTTAAATCATTTCTAAATTTTGATGTGTTTGACAGGCATTTTAACTTGCAGGACTGTGTTTTTAAGGTCCACAAAACTGTGACGTAATGTTTTGTGACATTGCACAATCACGGTGATCAGATTTTTTTTGCATAGTGCACTTGAATAAATGTTTAACTGAATAAAAGTGTTGTTGAAATTAACCATTCTTCTCTTAAAAAAATATATATATTTAGTAAAGGAACAATTCATCAAATACAAATATTTTCATAATTTACTTCCTCTTCTTTGCATTAACACAAAGAAAAAAAGTGGGCTTATTGTTAGTTTCATGTAATTTTCAATGAGTTTACTGGTCTGGCCCCTTTGAGATCTGATTACCGAATTTTACGCACCATAAAGCGCACCTTATTGGAAGGCGCAGTCTCAATTACGGGGTCTATTTCTGTACTTCTGCCATACATATGGTGCACTGTGTTATTCGGCATGTGCTAAAACAAGGTAATGAAAGCAAGACATCAGTTTGGTTGAACTTTATTCTTCTTTTCGCCATCAAACATGCCAGGTTCCCTCTCATCATAATCAGAGTCAGCCTCGTTGCCAGGTGGCTGTTCAGCAATGATACCTGCTCTCTCGAAAGCTCGGACAACAGTCAAAGCAGATACCTTGGCCCAGGCATCCACAATCCCTTAACATATAGGAGTGTAACTCACTCATCGCTACCTCCCTGTCTTAGAAAAGGTGTGTTCGCCGTCTCTCATCCATTGCTTCCATGATGCTCACTTTGAACGCCTTGTTTACACAAATGTCCAGCGGTTTGGAGTTCTTTTGTTAATCCTCCCTAGATGATGGCAAGCTCAGAATTCATTCTCCTGCTTCCTCCACTTCCAAACCATAGATTCATTGATTTTGAATTCTCTCCTGGCTGCTCCATTCCCATTAACAACCATGTAACTGATGTAGTTCGAATTGTGCGTCAATGGCATGTCCCTTCACTGATGCCATTTTTGAGGGTCCTTAGCTAAACCAATGTTGTTTTGCAGCATACTGGTAGTACAGTGTACCTACTAGAGGATTGGCGGAGGTAAGCGTATGTACTGTACATAGCTTTACGTAATGTTCTTTGATTGGTTTATTGCTGCCAGTGTATGTAGTGTACGTATTACATTCCTATGTCAGCGGGAAATGGTCCGACGGTCAATCAAGCGGAGCGCCTACTGAAATTGCACAACAACTTTTTTCAGATTTTGGACCTCAGTGCACACATAAAGTGCACCAGGTCAAAAGGCACATCCTTGATTTTTGGGAAAATTTTAGGCTTTTCAGTGCGCTTTGTGATGCAGAAAATACGGTAAACTGTATGCGGTTCCGGACAAACATGAGTTTGTCCCGTTGGTCCATAGAACACTCCACAACAAAATTAGTAAAAGTATGTATGATTCCTGCCAATATCAGTATCGGATCAACATCAGTATCGACCAATGCAGAAGTCTGCAGTATCGGTATTGTATCAGAAGTGAAAACCTTATATCGAGACACCCCTAGACCTGAGCATCCAACCATAGAGCCGGCCCGTCTGATCAGTTTATCTAGCCTGGATGAGTCCCTCATTATGATGCTACCCCCCAGCACACCACCGTACCACAACCATTGACTGGATGAACATCTTGAAGAATTTCCTGCAGATGCTGAAGGACTGTAGCTTTCGTAGGACATACAGCCTGCTCTGTGCCTTCTTGTACACCTGTTCCGAGTTGCATGTCTAATCCATTTTCTTATCAAGCCACAGTCCAAGATCTTTGTAGGAGCGCACAACCTCCACCTCAGAAACGTCAATCGGAACCAGTTGCACTTCCCGCCTGGAATTCCCGAAGTCTATGACCAGTTCTTAGGTTTTCGAGGTGTAGGCAGTCTCTCAAGGCGTCTTTTTCAGGGAACCATCTCCTGACACAGCGAGGTGCTGCAGGCTGCAAGTGTACTAGAGGGGTGTGTGTTGTGGGCTAGCCCGCAGGGTGTAGTGGTGCTTCTAGTGCAGCATGCTAGAGAGACGTTGCATAGAGAGATGCATGTGACCCCCCTCCCTTAGCCCCTGCCACTGACCAACCCAGTCTGGGTAAAGGAAGCCGAGTGCGTAAGTCTTCCGAGGTCAGTACACAGCCTCTCCTTCACCAAGACCCCTCACCTTGCCTCCTTGCGGCAACACACGGTAACTGGAGTCCTGCGACTCCAGGCTAAGAGGTAGGGGATCGACCCGCTGCCTTGCGGGGAAGTCCAGGGAGACAAAGGCTAGGGGAGCACACCCTGAGAGAAAAGCAACGTGATGGAGGCACATGTAGGTGGGCCACAGCAGACTGGGGTTTCCGGCAGCCTCCTGCAGCTGTGAAGAGGTGCTGGTTGTCCTGGGTTTCCCCCTTGCCACTAGGCTCCATCTCTTCGCGGCAAAGATAGTGCGGCTGGGAACTGTGCACCCCCAGCAGCACTTAAAACATATCAATGCACAGGTATCTACCTCCGACCTTGGTGAATCCAGAACAGCAATGGATTCTTCGGATAAAGTCTGGCAGCAATAGGATATTTGATGACTGAGGCAGGTTAGAATGTACTGGGAGCCTCTAGTTGGAGTCCTGCACGTCAGCAGTACAGGGCTATTCATGGTTGCTATCAGCCGGGAATGAGTGGCAGCTGATTTCAGCATACCCCTGTATGCCTGAGCAGTCCTATTTAGAAGCCACACCGCTCACCCCAAAATTGGGGGAAGGCCTAGAAAAGGTGGCCTAAACATTGTCCACTCT
This sequence comes from Carapus acus, assembly GCA_900312935.1. Lineage (NCBI taxonomy): Eukaryota > Metazoa > Chordata > Actinopteri > Ophidiiformes > Carapidae > Carapus > Carapus acus. The sequence continues at coordinate 1,600 of OMPJ01045670.1, read as the reverse complement.
GCAACTCCCGGGTAGGATACCGCACCTACCAGGTCATTCAATTTCTGCGGTCGAAAAACAAGAAACATTCCCATTACATTGGCTACATGGAACATCAGAACTCTCTTGGACAGCAACCCTGACAGGCCGCAAAGAAGAACTGCGCTTATTGCTGAGTTCAGACGCTACAACGTTGACATCGCCGCCTTGAGTGAGACCAGACTTCTGGATGAGGGATCCTTAACTGAAGAAGGCAATGGTTATACTTTCTTCTGGAAGGGATACCCCACAGGGGGACCGCACTAACATGGTGTCGGTCTTGCCATAAAAAACAGCCCAGGCTCACCGAGACACCCACCGGCATAAGTGAAAGACTTATGTCTGTCCGTATCCCCCTGACAAAATATCGTTATGCAACTCTTCTCAGTGCTTATGCACCAACACTACCATCTGAGTATGAGGCAAAGGACCGCTTCTACCAGGAATTAGATGAGGCCCTACAGCGTATCCCTAGCAATGACAAAATCCTCCTGCTAGGTGATTTTAATGCCAGGGTGGGGAAAAATCACCTTACTGTATTTGGCATGGTGTGATAGGGAAGCATGGCATTGGGAAAGTTAATGCCAATGGCATGAGGCTACTCAGTCTCTGTGCAGAGCATGACTTAACAATCACCAACACCATCTTACAAGAGAAAAATAAATTCAAGGCCTCCTGGATGCGCTCATGATCCAAGCAATGGCACCTGCTGGATTATGTCATTGTGAGGCGCAAGGATATCAAGGACATGCACATTACACGCGCAATGCAAGGTGCTGACTGCTGGACTGATCACTGCATGATCATCTCCAAGCTGCGAATGACAGTACGAGCCCCTACTCGCCTCCGAAGAACTGGCAAGAAGCGGTTGGACTGTGCCCGGCTTGAAGCAGCTGAGGCCCAGAACAACCTTCGATCCTCCATCGCTCGGAAGCTTCAGGAAATTGACCCCGTACTGAGCCCTGAAGGCAGTGTTGATGGCAACTGGGCCTGTCTTAGCTCAAAGCTGTACAAGGCGGCAGCTGAGTCTATTGGCTACCATCGCAGAAGGCATCAGGACTGGTTTGATGAAACTCAGAAGAAATCAAAACCACTGTGGAATCCATGCACAAGGCCTATAACGCAGTCATGAACAACCCCACATTGAGCAAGCTAAAGCAGCACTGGAGAACAGCAAGGACAGAGGTGCAGTCTGTTTTGAGGAGGCAGAAAAATGACTGATGGACTGGCAAGGCCAGAGAAATCGAGGAGTTTGCAATGAAAAACGACATGCACAACTTTTACAATGCTGTAAAAACCATCCATGGCCCCAAGAACTCTTCTCTGTCATCAAGCATCATCAAGATCTTTACATGGCTTTCGTGGACCTATCTAAGGCCTTTGATACAGTCAACAGGGACTTGCTCTGGGCCGTCCTTCTCAGGGTGGGGTGCCCGCAGAAGTCTGTGAACATCCTGCAAAGTTTTCACGAGGGGATGATGGCTCAGGTGACAACAGGAGGACAGGAGTCTAGGCCCTTCAGAGTATGCACAGGTGTCAGACAGGGTTGTGTACTCACACCTGTACTCTTTAACATCTTCCT
>OMPJ01045669.1:23460-36922 GCA_900312935.1 Carapus acus | reverse complement strand
GTGTAACGCAAGCATTATTCTATTTTGATCGGTTTCTATTTTATCGGTTTTAAAGCAAAACAATCCGATACCGATATTACATTTTTATGCTAATATTGGGCCGATAATATCCTGTGGGCCGATATTATCGGACATCTCTAATATTTATATACAGTATATTTACAGTATAGATACAGTACAAGCCAAAAGTTTGGACACACCTTCTCATTCATTGCGTTTTCTTTATTTTCATGACTATTTACATTGTAGATTCTCACTGAAGGCATCAAAACTATGAATGAACACATGTGGAGTTCTGTACTAACAAAAAGGTGAAATAACTGAAAACACGTTCTATATTCTAGTCTCTTCAAAATAGCCACTCTTTGCTCTGATTACTGCTTTGCACACTCTTGGCATTCTCTCGATGACCTTGAAAAGGTCGCCGCCTGAAATGGTTTATCAACAGTCTTGAAGGAGTGCCCACAGGCGTTTAGCACTTGTTGGCCCCTTTGCCTTCACTCTGCGGTCCAGCCCACCCAAAACCATCTCAACTGGGTTCAGGTCCGGTGACTGTGGAGGCCAGGTCATCTGCCGCAGCATTCCATCACTCTCCCTCTTGGTCAAATAGCCCTTTCTCTGCCTGGAGGTGTGTTAAGGGTCAATATCCTGTTGATGAATAAATGATAGTCCAACTAAATACAAACCGGATGGGATGACATGTCGCTGCAGGGATGCTGTGGTAGCCATGCTGGTTCAGTGTGCCTTCAGTTTTGAATACATCCCCAACAGTGTCACTAGCAAAACACCCCCTCACCATCACACTTCCTCTTCCATGCTTCACAGTGGGAACCAGGCATGTAAAATCCATCCGTTCACCTTTTCTACGTCTCAAAAAAGACAAAAAGAACCAAGGATCTCAGATTTGGACTCATCAGACCTAAGCACAGATTTCCACTGGTCTAATGTCCATTCCTTGTGTTACTTGGCCCAGACACATCTCTTCTGCTTGTTGCCGCTCCTTAGCACTGGTTTCCTAGCAGCTATTTGACCATGAAGGCCTGATTCGCAAAGTCTCCTCTGAACAGTTGCTCTAGAGATGGGTTTGCTGCTAGACCTCTGTTTGGCATTCATCTGGTCTCTGATCTGAGCTGCTGTTAACTTGCGATTTCTGAAGCTGGTGACTCAGATGAACTTGTCCTCAGAAGCAGAGGTGACTCTTGGTCCTCCTCTCCTAGGTCCTCATGTGTGCCAGTTTCGTTGAGTGCTTGATGGTTGCGACACAAAACATTTAAAGGTTTTGCAATTTTATCTCTATCTCTCTATCTATTATACATACAGTGTGTGTGTGTGTGTATTTATATATATATACACTGTATATGTGTGTGTGTATATCTACAGTATATATATACTGTATGTTGTCCCTCACCACTTCACCTCAAGCTTGGGTCCGGGCCTGGGAGTTTGAGGGTTCTGCGCAGGATCTCAGCTGTCCCAAGGACTGCGCTCTTCTGGACTGAGGTGTCGGATGTTGTTCCTGGGATCTGCTGGAGCCTCTCTCCCAGTTTGGGGGTCAGTGCTCCGAGTGCTCCTACAACCACGGGGACTACGCTAGCCTTTACCTTTCGCATTTGCTCTGGTTGCTCATTCAAACCTTCATTCAAATCGCTCAATCTTTTCGAGCTCCTTCTTTCGGATGTTGGCATCTGCTGGTATTGCCACATCTATCACCACCTCTCTCTTATGCTCTTTGTCTACCACCACAATGTCCGGTTGGTTAGCCAGGATATGTTTGTCAGTCTGGATGAAGTCCCACAGTACCTTGGCCCTGTTGTTCTCTACCACCTTCTGTGGTATGGCCAATTGGGGCTTGGGTACTTCCAGTCCATACTGGGTACAGATGTTTCTGTACACTATCCCAGCCACTTGGTTGTGCCTCTCCATGTATGCTGTACCAGCTAGCGTCTTACACCGTGCCACTATGTGCTGGACTGTCTCAGGGTCTTTGCACAGCCTGCACCTTGGGTCTGATCTACTGTGGTAGATCCTGGCCTCTATGGCTTTGGTGCTCAGGGCCTCTTCTTGTGCTGCCATGATCAGTGCCTCTGTGCTGTCTGCCAGTCCTGCCTTTTCCAGCCATTGGTAGGTCTTGGTCAGTGTTATGCCCCAGTCTAGGGGTTCTGAGGCACAACAAGGTAAGGCCCCAGTCTCCCAAAGTCCCAAGTGACCACTGACTCTTTTTTTGAAAAATAGAACAGAAATGGTTTTACTAGGATCTTTCACATGGATTTCAGAGTGGACGCAAACACAATAAACAAAAGGAGCCCTGTCTATTAAATAATATCTCTAACCTATAACCCGAAACAACCAAATGACATCAGCTTACCTTTCTAACTAAGAAAACCAGGGAAAAAACACGTTCAAAGAAAAGTGCAGCCCACTCTTACTTTTCCACAATTACTAAGGTCAATAATACAAATTTTCTCTTTCAGACACTCAGGGTGGCCAGTTGGAACAGTGGAGGCCTGAGGGAAACCGCCTGCTGCCACCAGACGTCTGCCATCTTGCTTCTTATGTAGCCGGTGGTAGTGAGGGCAGCCAATCAAGACGGTCTCCTCCAACCAATCCTCACAAGGCGTTGTCCCACGGGAGCCTCCTAGTAAAAAAAAACACACACACACCCAAGCCACACCCAGCACGCACAGCAATCATCCTAAATGATGACTCCTAGTCATAACAGTCAGCCACTCCCTCAATTTGGCGATGGTACTGTACATGCCATGTAGGGGTTGTTCCCTCCAGGTTGCCTGCTCCTCATGTTCTGCACACTGATCGGGCCTCTGCTGTCAGTGACATTCACTTAGCAGCTCATCCCTTGGGGCCATCTTCTTGATGTATTCGTGGATTTTCGATGTTTCATCTTGGACTGTGGCTTTGACACTCACTAGTCCTCGGCCACCTACAGACAGACAAAAATGAGTGGAAAAGTAGATAAACTAAGACAGACAGACGGACAGACAGACAGATAGATGCATACATTGCATACTGTACATACATACATAGGTACATACAATTATAAGAAAAGATATACACACACACAATTGCTATATGTATAAGTAGTGTATGTACTTTAGATAGATACTAGTACTTTAGATAGATACTAGTACTTTAGATAGATAGATAGATAGATAGATAGATAGATAGATAGATAGATAGATAGATAGATAGATAGATAGATAGATAGATAGATAGATAGATAGATAGATAGATAGATCCATTTTCCCCCCTCTACATCACTAAAAAGAGCAGAATCAGAAAAGATCAAAATAACAAAATTACAACGCTGCCATGGAATGATGGGTGGTGGCACAAAATGGCTCATTAGCTGATGTTGCACATAATGTTGGATATCAGGCTAAACATACAATGGTGTTATCCTATCAGGGCTTGTTGTTCTTTCAGATTAGTGTTTTAAAAGTATTTGGGGGTCTGTCGCCTCAGTTTCATTGCTAACGTGTAGCTTTGTGGTTGCTAATTAAGCGCAATGAGGCATATTTGCATAATGGCTATCAAGTGCAAATGCTAGTTACACCAGTGTGAGGCAGTAGCAGTGGGGTGTGGCACTCCATAAATAGGGCAGTTTATTTGTTTGTTCGGTGATTGCAAATGAGGAGAGATTCTCTGCCAGGGCCTAATTAAGTGAAAAAAAATTACACATATAAATACGCAGTATGAATTATTAGCAATATTACAAATATGTACAGTTTACGAAATCATACATAAGAATGAGCCTCATAGTAAGCTATGGTACAACAGATGACGGATAAATGTTCAACATTTTCTTTCGTTCCCTAGGATATTTGCCGTGTGCCATCAGACACCTTGTCAGCTTCCAAGTGGGACTTTGCTAGGTACATTTTAAGTCTGATCAGGAGATATCACGTTATAGTTTATAACATAATTAATATGTCTAAATGTCCATCATGTAAATGAACTCATAGCAGACAAGTTTACATCCTAGAGTAACTCAGAGTAGTAGGACAAAGTCAAACTGAAGGACAAAAACGTTATTAAGATGTGTGTTTGTCAAACTTGTTCGATTTATACTATAAGAAGGAGATTTTGATTGACAAATTCAAATATTGTGAATGATGCTTCCCACTCCTTGCTAACCTGAGCTGGAGGTTAATGCCCAGGGTCACGCACATGAACAAAGTGATTAATGTTAATCACAGGGGAGACGATCAATGATAAAGATGAGCAGGGTGACCCATCACACCACTGCTGCCTGTGTTGCGAGGCACAGTTACTGCTCAGCTGCAGACACTTCTTTCTCAGCACTCAGAGTACCACACTAGCTGGGATGTTCTGGGGAGATACCTGGTCTTGCTTTCGAGCTACTGTGGCATCACCACTGACCCACTTCTTGAGAACAGCACACAGCAGCTCTTGAAAATATCTGTTAAGTGGCAGAGATGTAGCAGTGAGTTGAAAAAATGCCTTTGCTAACCCCCAAATGTTTAGATTTATGAATGCATGGCTATATATATTACGGATGAACCTCAAAGTAATTCCCTCCTCTTCATCTCTGTGTAGTTCTCCCCATGTGGGCGGTCATGTTAAACGAGGAATCAGCTGATGAATGTGCTTGTCACTTGGAGACAATCAGTCAAAGCCATGAACCACAGAGCCGTTGACAAAAGCAGCGGAAGATTTTGGCAAAACCAAGTCATAGGGAGACAATGATGGACATTGTTGTGACCTCTGTTTCACACAGAGCTGTGTTTGAACTGCATTTTGATTCTGTTGAAGTCAATGTTGTGCATGGAAATAGGAATGGGTCCTAAATTTGGTGCTACGTGATGAGAACTACTGTACCTTTAATTGGGATTAGCACTGAATCCCTTGTCCATGTTAGATTTGCACAGTGAGTACAGCAGACACAAGGGGGAAAAGGTGCAAACGACATCTGCAGTGTCATGGCTACTGTGAAGAAGCTAACATGGCATGGTTTTATGAAAACTTCATCTCGTGGATTCTTGACCCTCTAGAACAGTGTTCCCCAACAGTGTGATGCGGCACACTAGTTTGCCATGAGAAGTCATCAAATGTACCACGGTACAGGTGTGGCCCCTCCCCCTTCCCCCCATCGACTACTCACAGACAAACACGGAAAGACAGGCACAAGGTGTGCCGTGAAATTTTTTACAGTGTCAAATGTGTGCTGCGGCTGAAAAAAGGTTTGGAAAAACTGCACTCGAAAACTGGGGCAGATCCATCCAGAGACTGGTGTCCAAATGGCAGAAGATACCTTTTGGGGGTTATGTGAGATTATGATGCATAAACAGGTGATATTTCAGATAAAAGTTTCCCTTACGTAATCCCTTACAGTTTGTGTTTCAGTTTCTATCTGGACATTATACTAGAGCAGGTGAAATCCACCAACAGACAGAAACTTTGATTGTGTCCAGTTTGCTGTCTTAAGCCCTGTGAAAGATCACCGATGAGAAATCCCTCGTGGTGGTGGTCGTCGAACCTCCCAAATGGTTAATGTACCACCTGCTGTGGGGCAGAGTGATAGATGGCCGACATTGCTGTCACTTTAGCAAAGACAGTCTCAGACGACTAACTGACAATGTCACAGTAAGACTACGATACTCCCATGACCCACGTGTATAGATTAGCCTACAGAAACACAACATGAAGATACACTGCCCTGCCAAAAAAAAAAAAGGTCATACACTCTAATATTTCGTTGGACGGCCTTTACCGCACACTTGCACTATGGCAATAAGCTTCTGCAATGCCACAAGATCACGAATTGCTGATGGTAGAGTCTGACCGCTGCGCAAAGCCATCTCCAGCACATCCCAAAGATTCTCAATGGGGTTAAGGTCTGGACTCTGTGGTGGCCAATCCATGTGTAAAAATGATGTGTCATGCTCCCTGAACATTGTCTTTCACAATTTGAGCCCGATGAATCCTGGCTTTGTCATCTTGGAATATGCCAGTGCCATCAGGGACGAAAAAATCCATTGATGGAGTGAATAACCTGGTCAATCAGTATATTCAGCAATCAGGAATCTTTTATTGTCATTACAGCAATTGATTTGTGTGATGAAAACTAAGGTGCTGCATTCCGATATTCAGGTACTCAGGTGACCTCATTCTTACTTACATACTGTTGCTGAACCTCGACCAAACCAACTTACACTGCCCCCACAGGCTTGTACAGTAGGCACTAGGCATGATGGGTGCATCACTTCATCTGCCCCTCTTCTTACCCTCATGCGCCCATCACTCTGGAACAGGGTAAATCTGGACTCATCAGACCACATGACCTTCTTCCATTGCTCCAGAGTCCAATCTTTATGCTCCCTAGCAAACTGAAGCCTTTTTTTTCTGAATAGCCTCACTGATTAGTGGTTTTCTTCAGGCTATACAGCTGTTCAATCCCAATCCCTTGAGTTCCCTTTGCAATGTGCGTGTGGAAATCCTCTTACTTTCACTATTAAACATAGCCCTGAGTTCTACTGTCATTTTTCTTCGATTTGATCTCACCAAACGTTTAAGTGATCGCTGATCATGATCATTCAAGATTTTTTTCCGGCCTCATTTCTTCCTCGAAGACGATAGGTTCCCGCTATCCTTCCAGTTTTAAATAATGCGTTGGACAGTTCTTAACCCAATTTTAGCGGTTTCTGCAATGTCCTTAGATGTTTTCTCTGCTTGATGCATGCCAATAATTTGACCCTTCTCAAACAGACTAACATCTTTTCCACGACCACGGGACGTGTCTTTCGACATAGTTGTTTAGGAAATGAGAGGCAAGTCATTGCACCAATTGGGGTTAAATAACTTGTTGCCGGCTGAAAAATAATTGTCCATGCAGTAATTATCCAATCAGAGGCTCGTACCTATTTGCTTAGTTAAATCCAAGGAGCGACATTTTTTTTTTTTTTTTTTGGCCTGGCAGTGTATTATCAAAGCGATACAGGCGAAAAACGTCACTTGCAGCTGATGTGGTGCGCACTGGTCACATGATTCCTGCTCGGCATATGTTGGACCAGGCGGTAGCTTGGGGAAGTCAGCAAACTCCTTCTCACAGAAAACAATTTCATCGATGTTGTCTAGTGTGACATACAACAATCTTGTTCAGTTGCAAAACTCAAACACCTGAGCAGAACGGAAAACGGAGAGAGCAGGAGAAAACTAATAGATAAGTGAGGGGGAAGTTTTCCTCAACACTCTAAAAATCTAAAAAAGAGTTATTACTGTCACTTTTAATTCCTCACAATGCACTCACATATCATATGTTACATCCTTAAAGAGAGTGTTATCAATCTGTCAGATATCTGTCTGACTATATTAACTTTGACTATTACTATAGTAACCAGTCCAACTTGTTAGTATAGAAAGGAATTGCCAGTAAAATGAACATAAACATAAATAGCCACAGAAAGTAAGAAGCATGTTATCCACACAGTCATACTGTGTTGAAGACTGCAAAAGTTGCTCATTTCATGAAAGAACTTGCAAAAAAACATGTATGTCAAATTAACCCAGGTGGGCATTTGGCCTGAAAAAAAAAACAGAAAACGTGGCATGATTTGAGATGTGGCAATGCAGGGTTGTCTGAAACGGTACAGACGCCATCTTAAAGGATAAACCATTCTGCAAGACAGATTTCTCAGACTGAGAGTGCAAAGTGGGGAAATTGAAATAGTTGGAAAGTGCATCAAATCAAAAGTGACCTCCTCACGCTGGGCACCGGCCAAAGAGCCTGTCATATTTCTAATGAAATACAAATAACAGTCTGATATACTGGCGATACATCAGCCAGATCCTGACGTGAAATCATTTCATCGATTGCTGCCTGACTTCTGGATCCTCAATAACGATTCTTTGTCACTCTGCACTAATCCGCATTACCTGGCTCCAATCTCTTATCTCTCCAGTATGGGCCAAGGGGGAGCGAAATGTCCCACTGCAAAAGTCTGTACAACATCTACTGTTTCCTGTGAGCAACATGCCGCCTCCATGAATTTCCCTGTTTCCTGCTTTTGCGGCATCTACAGAGCTCAATCCCACTTTACAACTCGTCTCTGTTTGTTTAACGTAGTAACATGAGGCTGCATATGAACCTAAGCGGGTGTGAAAGAGAATGTTAATCAGTTGAGTGCCTTTGTCTGCCTGTGAGAGAGGAGACGGGACCAGTATGTACGCTCCCACGTGTACACGCACGCACATGCTTACATGTGTTGCCACACTCAACAGGGACATGTCAAGATGTCCTCAACCAACAGCTGGAGCAGACCAGCTGCATGTGTGATGTTTAAGAAGACTGATCACTGAATGAAAATACTGTATATGGATATTGTATACATGAATGTTGTCTCCAGTCATACCTAATGCACACACACGCACACACAAACACACACTCTCTCGGGAGCTGGTTTTTCATGAGTTTAGGAGGTTATGGTGGTGAAGGGGGAAAAAGGTGTTGGACAGGATGCAGAGTGGAATGACAGCCGCAGTATTTATGTTTTTCGTTGAGTCTGGTTCATGGCGGCCGTGAGTCAGATGGGAAATACCAGATATTCCCACTGTGTCTCTGCACTTGTCCCATAAATCCTACACTGCCTGTCACTCTATGTCTCTCTAAGCTCTCCCACCGGTGACATTTTACTCCGTGCCTTACTTCGTCTGTCTGCTCTTCCTGCTCATTATCCCCTCGCTCCGTCTTTTGTCTTTGTTTCACAGCTCTCATCCTCCCTCCACCAGCACTCGCGCCCTGCAGTACCTCCCCACAGCAGAGGAGGAGTTCTTCCCCTTTCTCTTCCCCTCAAACCCACTGCAGCTTTTCCCGCCGCCAGTTTGAAGACAAAAAAACGTAAAAATACAGTACTCCAATGAAATAATCAACATCCGGACAAGTGTGTGCGTGTGTGTGTGTGTGTGTGTGTCACACACTACTGATACAGATTACTCTTACACACTGATATTTAACTTTTCATCAGAGCCAAACTAAAAGTAGTCTCACGACTATGTTACTTGAGTTGTAGCAGAACAAACAGATAATTTCAGAATTTTTTGTCGCGTGAGAACCAAAAATGTCACTTAAACTCTCAGTTACAGTGGAGAATGTGGAGACTTTTCCCAATAAATCACGATATAATGGCAACAAAGAAACCATGAGTGGGTTTTCTCCATCAACGGAGAAATTCATTGAGCACTGAACTTAGACACATAAATGGAGATTTCTGGTCCAGCACAACACACAGCCTGCAGAAGATAGTATGTTGGCATACATGGCACAATGTTCTCATAAGCTGTGTGGTGGGTGGGTGTGCTCAAGCAAACTGTAAATGCCCAAAAGTGTCTTGGCATTCTTGTGTGTGTTTGTTTGTGTGTATATGTGTGTGTGTGTGTGTCTGTGCTGATTCAAAGAGCCATGCATGAATGCAGTCCTTCTGAAGGACTGCTGAATGCTCCGTCCGCCCGTCACGCTTGTGTTGGACTGAATGGCTAAAGTCGAATCTCTGTAATTATCAAGAGGTGATACACTCACACACATGCATGTGCTCTCATGCGCCAGCACACACAATCAAACATACAAAGACACACACACATCGATAAATGCACTTACACAAAAAACATCCAAAATTCACTTACAGTAACAAACGAACAGAATATGTATGTGTTCTGTATGTAACATGGATGCTCAAAATGCTTTAAGGTTGGAGCTAAATTTGGGTAAAATACATGCAAGCAGAGTGCCGTCCATTCCCATAACACTTGCTTGTGTATACAGTACATTCACTTGAAACCATATGTGGAATAGGAGAGCAAACAATTCAAACACTTAAAAAAAACACCACTGTGCACATGCACACTCCTGTCCAACGTGGATACACAGTCCTCCACCGTTTCGTCTATAGTCTGGGTAATTCATGCTAAATTCACCTCAAAGGACCAAGAAGAGAGGCCAGTGCAAAGAGTCTGGGTAATTAGTGGGTGAGGAGCCCTCCGAGAAAGAGACAGCACAGTCAGAGGGCATGAGAGGGGGATGCTCTTAGTCAAAAATGGAGGAACTAGTGGCATGGCAGAATGGGAAAAAGGACGATTTGGAGTGAAACAAAGGCAGTGTACTGTATGATAATGCTAGCGCGCGCACACACACACACACACACACACACACACACACACACAAACGCAAACAAATTCACTCAGACTCCGATTGTCCGTGCGATCTGATGTCACAAGATGGGAAATTTTTAGCCATTACATATACACCCGGCTGGAAAAAAAACTACGTCACTGGAGAGAGACATTACTTCACACAGCAGAGGCCCTCAACATGGGAAATATGAAATAAAACTGGCATAATCTCAAACTGTTATGTCTGACATGCACAGATGGATGAGACATACCAGCTGATCCTAGTAGCACCACTGCGAGCAGAACTAGACCTCGGCATTACAGAGGCAAATGGGATTTCGCTATTTCCTCCTCGTTCCACCTTTATAAATGCAACACAATACCTTGTAGTGAATATTGATTATGATATCATTATGATAAATTTGTAAATACCTCTGATCTCTGCAAATAGAAGTCCTTTTGCTGGTGTTTTGTACCAGTAAGTCTGCAAACAATGAGCGTAAACACGGCAAAAAGCATAAGTGAAGCTCAGCTCGACATATTCTGAAAAGTGAGAAAATATGCTGTGTGTGTGAGTATTGGTTATTGTGAGTGAGGGATGGGAGAGGGAGAAGCCGAGAGAGGAGTAAGAGTGCCCTCTACTGGCAGATGCCGTTCAAACGTGTTCCACGCTCATGTGAACGGATGTATACAAGTCTCCAGTTACTGTTTAGTCTGCTCACGCACACACACGCTCCAAAAATCATTCACACCGCCACTCGCACAACATTTCCACAAGAGATCAGCTGGGAGGAGTCTGAGGCCGATAAACATATTTTGTGTGAGCATATATCTGCATGTGTACCCCCTTGTACGTTTGCATGTGTGTTGGCACGTTGAGTGTGAATGTATGTACAGCTTGTGTACAATTAGTCATTCTGCACATCCCCGCATCCCTGCTGGGTTGCAGCTGTTTGAGTGACATGTGTTGTTCGGGCCTCAAAGCCTTTTGACTGATCCTCACTCAGCCAAGCACACACAGACACACACACAGAAAAACACACACGCACGCACGCATGCACGCACACATTGTAACTGTAACTGTAACTGTTATGTGAAATGAATTGTTGCATTGCGAATCAGCATTGAGCAGTTTCCTGTTTCGATCAGAAGTCTGCAGCACTTTGATGGGTGGCATCAGCTGCTAGGGAGATACCAATGCGTGCATACGTGCACGCGTGCGTGTGTGTGTGCACGTGTGTCTGTGTCTAGGCATGTGTGTTTGCATGGCAGTATTGTAGCTCTCATTGGAGCTCATCAATGTTTATCAGCTTGAGTGTGTTGCTTGTGATTCATTAAATTGCACTTAACGTCCTCCACTTCTTTCTGCTTTGCACCTCATTATTGCTCTTTATGTCCTTCCGCTGTTCCTGTTCATTTTCTCGTCTCCCTCCCCCACCTATTTTTCCCTCCTCATGTTCCTCCCTCGTTCTTGGTCATGTGCTCATCCTCCACCTTTTTTGTCTTCCTCTTGCCCCTCTTTGTATTCTTTTTCTCTATCTACATAGCTAATTCAGGGAGGCCAACACAAACTCCCACATCATAACAAAAGTACCCAAAATTGTAATCATTGAAATCAAAGATGTTATCATTCTGTTTTGAGTCTCACAACAATTGTGAGTACAGTCACGCAATCATTTTTCTAACTCCCTCTAACTATAACACATTGATAGCAAGACGGTGGGTGTGAAAGCAAGATGGCGGAGCATACAGACACAGCGACCAAGTGCTCTTCGTTCCAGTGTTTTGTTTTGTTAATATTTTGTTAATGTATGTTTTATGTATACTCACCACCCCCACATTCTGCAGAGCTAATAACATCTACAACTGGCACAAACCTCATAACATCGGTAACATGCGCCGGAACTTAGCATCCATTGTAATTTCGTTGCACAATGTGAATTGTTGTGATGACATTAAAGATTCCTGGTTCCTGATTGAACCATGTTATTTTGGAGTAGATTAGATCTTATTGTCAACATCTAGGGGGGCAAGCAGCCCAAATATTACCAACACAGAGTGGCAAAAGTACAGTAATCCAACAAGAGGATGTCAGAGGGGATGAGGCGTGTGGGGAGAAGGGGGGATGGGAGGTTAGGGGAAAGGAAACTGGTACAGTAGTTGCTTTTTTTGGTAAATGAGGCATTACAGCCCAAGACAAAACTGGAATGATCTGAGCAGCAATCTGCAGAAGTCTTTGGTGAGGTAATAACCACAGCACATTGTGGTTTGAATAGTTGTACTTACTCTGTCCAGGGTGTGTAGCTCTCCAGACCAATGGGGTTGTTACATAACAGGTGTAAGTGTGTGGTGTGTCTCAAGTACAACAGCAGACGCCCCTCTCAAAGGCAGACTAAGTGTCTTACCATCAACCTTGTCTCCCACTTGTCTCTGTGTGTACTGGTGTGTGCCCGTGTGTGCAGGGAGAGTGATACTAGTTGTGCCGTTGATGTGTATGTATCCCAGCATGTGACTGGTGGAATCCATTCAGTCTGGTGGATTTTCTCCCACTCCAGCAGAACTATGCTACCACTATTGTTACTTGTACCCATATTAATCCCTGGAGGGAAATGCGTTGTTTTTCACTCTTTTCTCTCACACCGGAGTATGCACACCATGGAAAGCACTTTAGTGCAGAGGTACCCATGAACAAGGCACCTATGCAGGTAGGCGTATCGGCATTTGGGGTCTTACCTAAGGACCCTTACTGGATGTTCGGCCGGCCGGTCTCAACTACTGTACTATCCAGCTGCCCAACTATAGTATACTATCCAACTATAGTAGCTGCAGCAGCAGTAGTGCAAGTAATAATGATAGGTGTGTTAGTAGTGAAGATTTTTAGAGATTTACGACTGTTTCGTGTGATGTGTAGAAATTGCACATAGAGTCATTAGAAAAGCAGAGTGCAGCGCAGTTAATATGTTTTAACCCTGTGACAAAGTTATTGTAAATCAGAGGAGTTCAGAAAGTCAACATCTGGGAGGCATAAACCCAACAGAGGTAATCAAGGATCTATCTAGATCTATCTATCTATCTCGCTATCTATATATCTGCGCTACCCTTTTTCTGTGACATTGTTTACACTGCTGTGGCTTTATATTACCTGGATCACAATATCAATAGATCAATTAAGTATCTATCTATCTATCTATCTATCTATCTATCTATCTATCTATCTATCTATCTATCTATCTATCTATCTATCTATCTATCTTTCTCTCCATCTCTCCACCCAGTGTGGATGGATAGATTCATACTGTTCCATACTGGATGGGTACCCCAT
>OMPJ01045669.1:0-23440 GCA_900312935.1 Carapus acus | reverse complement strand
AGAGGTAATCAAGGATCTATCTAGATCTATTTATCTATCTCGCTATCTATATATCTGCGCTACCCTTTTTCTGTGACATTGTTTACACTGCTGTGGCTTTATTTTACCTGGATCACAATATCAATAGATCAATTAAGTATCTATCTATCTATCTATCTATCTATCTATCTATCTATCTATCTATCTATCTATCTATCTATCTATCTATCTATCTATCTATCTATCTATCTATCTATCTATCTATCTATCTATCTATCTATCTATCTATCTATCTATCTATCTATCTATCTATCCGTCTGTCCTTCTCTCCAGCTCTCCACCCAGTGTGGATGGATAGATTCATACTGTTCCATACTGGATGGGTACCCCATACAGCTGGAGTACCCCCATAGGGTGCTCCCGGGAACATGGCCCTCTCCAAATCATGAGGATTGGTTGGGCAAACACCCATACGCCTACAAGCACCCTCGTGAAGGTAAACAGCTAGTCCATCCAATAGCCCCCCGCTTCATATTGACGCTCCCCTAATCTCTGGTGTCCACCAACCGATTCAGCCAGCATCTTTTGTTACAATGTGGTAGCCGTTGGACACCTGGAGCAACTCAAACAAATATCCAACCCCTGTCAAGGACTTGGGTCCCAGAGTTTATGCTCGCTACATACTCTTTATCGATTTATTCATCTACTGATCCATGAAAAATGCATTTGTTTAATGTTGTGTGCACAGATGCAGCTAACTACTGTATAACCGGCTGGTATTGGTACCACCAAAAACTAGTTTGTAAAAAACGAAAACTATCAATACCAACACCAAGACCCCCAACTTGCTTCACTCTCCAATCCACAAAGCAATAAATGAATATGAGTTAAGGCTGTCAGAAGATGAGTGATTGTTAAAGTGATCAATCAAAATCAGTTCTCTCCAGAATTCACAAAGATCAAATAGAATGCTTTTATTGTCATTATGCAGCACAAAACGAGAATTATGGCACAGCAAAATTATGGACAAATGACGACAACATACATTGATTCTCTCAGAGCAAGTGCTGTGTAGACCCACTTGACGTCTCTTCCTTTTGCTGCAGATTTAGGAGCAAAGTAATGTTATGCAGAAGAGACAAAACAGACACGTTTTCAGTTGGGATTACAAAAATCTACATCATGTGGTCCGACTAAGATCATGATGAAAATATTGACTGTGATAGCCCTAATAATAATGCATAGTTTATACTGCATGCGTCTTTTAATTTGTTGTTTATTTGTTTTCCAGAGATTTGTATCTCACCTTTCTATCTAAAAAACCCTGTGACTCAAATTCTTCCCAAGATAGCCAGATCATGCAGATCATGAGATATTATCTTTCTAGTGAGCTCCTCTACAAAGGAATTCCACTCTTTTGCCTTTCCCCCCAAAAAAATCCCACAGGGAAAATAATATGGGTCAGACCCTCAACAAGGTCGTTTATCATTCCGTTATGTTGTTGTGAGTTGTCATGGATCTCAAATCAACACTCTCAGATGGCCATACTGCGGAAACACATTTACTTTTCTTCTCCCTTTCCTCTTTTCTTCACATTCACTCACATCAACACACTTCCTCTTCACTCACAGCTTGCGCTAAATGTTGCACTCGAGTTTGGCAAGTGCTGGGAAAGCATTTGAGCCTGATTTCTTCGTTATTATCAGCGCGCATGTTTCCCCTCATTTCCACACAAATGGCTTTCGGCCCTTGGCCCGGTGCCACGGCCAATGCCAGCCTTTGTAGCTCCTCCAGGAGGGTGATTTATGCATGGCGCTGGGCCCCCAAACTGCCATTGCGCCTCGTCGTCTTTCCTCTGCCAAGCTTAGCCCCCAAAGGGAAATAAATCCTTCTCAGATGCTACAGCTGACGGCAGCGAGCACTCTAACTTTTACTTCCTCCTCATGCTTTTTGAAATCCTGTCCACAGAGCGATGGATGCATTGTGGTTAGTCTCACAAAAAGAGATTTCTTGGTTTGATTCCCAGCAGGGGCATTGTGGTGTCGACTTTGTGTACTTTTTGTGTGTTTGTGTGACCCCTCCACTGTCTTCATGACAGTTCTTACAGACTCCAGCTGACCCCAGCAGACATGGATTGGACGAAGAAACTACAAAAAATGAATGACTGAATGGTTCATTTGTCCCTTCATAACTTGCACATTACTCTACTTGAATTTGTGCTTTCACGACAATTTCACTTTTGCTCTTACAAGAAAACTTTCTGAAAATAGTAATTTGGAGTAGCTATGTCATCAAGTTAATTTTCTGAAGTAAACATCTTTGTGTTTGTTGTTTGGCTCCAGATCATGGGTTGAAATGATAATGAGCAGTCTGTACCACACAGCCATTCAACGAAACTCATCAGATCTGTAATTGCCGCGGGGTGAAATAAGGTGTGTACCTCTGACTGCCAAACTAATCAAAGGTGTGCTGAGAATGAAGGTTCAGGGTGACGGGAGAGGTTTCAGACAAGTCAGATACTTCGGTTTTCACCTGAAAGATCAGCTGTGCATACACGATAGGCCTAACTGGTCCTAGGCCGATCCTCGGTGATGAAATTGGGTTTTGGAAATTGACATTCCTCCGAAGTGGTGACTTGTTTGGTCAATCCCCAAGTTTGACACCCCCGACAATCTAAGTCTACAAAACAACCAATAGAATTCATGAAAGTCGTGCAGATTAATGCGCCAGAGGGGAAAAACGTAAACAGTGGCTGATGCAGACTTGACGTCATGCTGGAAGAGCATCGCAACCACGTGTCCTGCGTTGTCATACTGTGTGGAAACCTCATATTTGACATCTTACCAAGGATTTTTGAATCCATGTTGCACACTTTCACAGAGCGAAACTTACATGTCTGCTAAAATCACACCATGTCTTGGAAGCTTGCAGACAAAATTAAAGAGGGTGGCAGTGATACAAAACAGCTCAGTTCCAGTTTCTCACTTTGTTTGTGTTGTGCATGTGTCTCAGATAGTGATTAACCCACAGGTAATAATCAGGAATGTTTTGAAACTTTCTGACATATGGTGTGACCACTCAAAAGAGGCAGACTCAATGTGGGTTAAGTTGTGCCATTGAAAAGGTGATGGCAAACGTCTGTGTGTGGATGTGTATGTTTTCCCTTCTTAGTGGTAGTAGTGAAATGATTCCTCAGTGTCCATGGCAATCAAGCAGAACGGGACAGCTCTAATGATGGATTTCTGCGTGCTAATCACTCCTCTGATGCCTTCTGTTTCTTTCACAGATACTCGGCTTCACTCACTGGGTCATTTATATCTTTCGGTCTCTCCTAATCACACTCCATCTTTCTCCATAGCTCAACCATCTCATTTTGCAGTAGCAGACAAACAAATCACAATCTGTCTGTCTGTCTGTCTGTCTGTCTGTTTCTCTCTCTCTGTCCTTCTGTCTGTCTGTCTGTCTGTCTGTCTGTCTGTCTGTCTGTCTATCTATCTATCTATCTATCTATCTATCTATCTATCTATCTATCTATCTACCCTCTACCCTCAGGCGTGGTGATGAGTCTGAGAGAAGGAACGATTATTCTGAGCATGTTATTTTTTCATGTAGACAACATACATGAGTACGCTTGCATACACATAACCTCTCTGTCCTGTTTATGCTTGTCGACCTATTCTTTTTACTCAAGCTGTTTGTTGCGTGTATTGTCATTTATTTTCATTGATTTTGTTTTTTTTTATGCACAGTCTCTGTGCTTTGCATGGAGGGGCCTCTTGGCTGTTCACACCTACAGTGTGGATGGGCATCAGTTCTGAAACATTTGACCTGTCTAAATCAATCAATCAATCAGTTCAACAGTTGTCTGTACTGGAGAAAGAAGTGGAAACCATATTCTATCTGATGTTGCTGGGGTTTGTTGTTTGCCTCTTTCTCTCTTTCACTGTTTCACGGTTACAGCACAACTTTGGAAATTTTGATTTCTGGGTTGAAGGGCTGAGAACTTGGACATCCCCTGATATGTCTGTTTATTCATTACTAATTTGTCTGTAACCTTGTTACAGACTGATGAGTGAAAACTTTCCAAACTACAGATCAAGTCAGAGCACCGATCCCTGAGAGCTGCTTATTCCAAGCAGATGCCACAAACCACTGATGTGAGTCTCCAGCTTCAAACTTTAAACAGGTTGTTGGTGCCTGGATGGAAATCACTCTCAGGACTTCGCTGCCTGGTTTCTGTCCTCTGGCACCACAAAGGCCCACAGATGGTCCAGAACCCCCTGGGGGTGAAGGAGATGTACGCGCAGACAGTGGAGATCGAAGGAGACGCAGGAAAAGCATACCAGGCCAGTGGGTGGGGCGGCAGTGGGTGTCCTCTAATGTCCCACAATCCCTCACATTGTGTAAGAGCGCTCAAAAGCTCTCACTAGCACAAATACACACTTACTTCAACATAATTCTTCTCAAGATCCTCAACCATCCCTCTCTCTTTTCATCTCTCTATCCCAACAGCCAATCCCCTTACCCCCCACCAATTCACCCAGAAAAGGCTGTTGCCTATGCTGTTGCCTATGCTTTTTGGATTTTTTAGTTCCCTTCGTTGGCCTTTCAAAATAAAAGGCTCATTGAATGAGGGTAGTAAATGTGTGCATGTAGCAGCTTTTGGCAGTAGAACCTTAATGACCTGTGTTCCACTCTGCCCAGCTGTCTCCACTCTGCATCAGCATTTCATCTGCATTAGGGCTACACAGCCACCCCAATGGGTCACACACACACACGCACACACACACACACACACACACACACAGACACACACGTAATGTGCACACACTTTCTAACTGGGTAATTATGAACCAAGAGAACGGGAGAATAGTCATTGTTTCCTCCCCTCCTCCCTTACTCCCTTCCCTGGGTCTTAAGTTTCCTGCCTCCCATATTCCCGAGGTTTAAAACGAGGGCAATGTGTGTGTGGTTTTTAAAGAAAACTTTGTGAATTATGAGGAGCAGGGGAGGCTGCGCTGGTACTTAAAGAGCTGAGATAGCAGATGGGAGACAATGCACCTCAGGGACACAGCATGGAGAGAAATGAAGGCCTGGAGATCAAATCAAGACCTCCAGAATCCCATTCAGAGAGCTCAGGAAATGCAGCACATGCATTACGAAGCAATTTGAGAACAAGCTGTGTAGCGAAAGGAAAAAGATCGTGTTGGTGATATTTTATGTCCAGCAGACAGCCACTGGAAGGTTTTAGAAAGTGGAGCAACACTGTTGATTTGATTTGGCATCACAACATGCTCAAGAGGGTTTATTACAAGGGGATATATTTCTATCTATCTATCTATCTATCTATCTATCTATCTATCTATCTATCTATCTATCTATCTATCTATCTATCTATCTATCTATCTATCTATCTATCTATCTATCTATCTATCTATCTATCTATCTATCTGAAGTACTAGTATCTATCTAAAGTACTAGATTCTATCTAAAGTACATACACTACTTGTACATATAGCAATTGTGTGTTGTATCTGTCTGTCTATCTGTCATGCAGACACGCATACACACACAAATGCACACACATATATACACACTCACTCACACAGACGTGTATGTGTATGTGTATACTGTATACACATACACACATATATTTGCATGTAGATTTACATACACACATGCACAAATTCACACACACACTCACGCACACACACACACACACACACACGTTATTCCACCCTTAGCTTCTGTTTCTCTCCAAGATCCTGGAGAAAGTTGTCGCCAATCAGCTGTGTGACTCCCTACAGAGTAATATTTTATTTGATGAATTTCGGTAAAGTTTCAGAGTGCATCACAGCACCCAGACAGCAATGAAGGTCACAATTGACATCCTGATTGCTTCAGATAAAGGCCTTATTTCTGTGCTTATGCTTCTGGATCTCAGTGCTACATTTGACACCATCGACCATCAGCTCCTTCTACAGAGGCTCGAGGATGTAATCGACATCAAAGGAACTGCTTTAAGTTGGTTTAAGTCATATCTGCCCGACAGATTTCAGTTTGTTTATGTTAAAGATGTATCCGCTATGCGAACTAGGGTTGGCATGGAGTTCCACAGGGAGCTCTGTGCTTGGACCGATTCTGTTCACTTTGTTTATGCTTCTTGTAGGCATTATTATCAGGAAACACTCTATCTATTTTCATTGTTATGCAGACGATTCACAACTGTATCTATCAATGAAGCCTGACAAAACTAACCGACTAGCTTAACTCATTGCTTGCCAAGGGGACATAGAAATGTGGATGACTGATAATTTTCTATTACTAAGCACGGATAAAACTGAGGCTATTGTTGTTGGTACTGGCCACCTAAGAAATACACTTTGTAATGATATAGCTACTCTCTGCCTCCAGCACTACTGTAAAAAATCTAGGTGTTATCTTTGATCGGTGCCGCAACAAGAGAAGTATTCCCACTGAGTTTCTCCGCTCCCACAACCTACCAGCAGACAGAGCGAGGAGTCCTGGCTCCCCATGGATCCTCATCCCCGCTGGCAAATGAACAAGGACGGCGAGGGGAGAGGAAGCAAGAGCGAGACTGCAGGGGCCGGCGCACTTGCCAAACTACGGACACACATATAGCGCTAGCAGGGCTACAGAGGCAGCCTTCTAAACCACCGCTCCCCAACATCTTCCTCACCAACGCCAGATCGCTGATCGATGAACTGGGGCCTTAGCCGCTGGTTTCCCTTTTATACCCCTTATACTTTCGCCAGAACTCCCATAGTAATTTCATTACACAATGTGAATTGTTGTAATGACAATAAAGATTTCTGATTGATCGAGTTATGTCATTCAACTCACACATAAGACAAATGTCAAGGACCGCCTTCGTCCACCTTCATAACATCTTCAAGGTTAGGCACATGCTGTTTTCAAAAGATGCTGAAAAACTGGCTCATGCTTTTGTTACCTCTAAGATAGATTACTGTAAACCTTTATTATCAGGCTGTAGCAATAAGTCGCTAAGGCCTCTCCAGCTGGTTCAGAGTGCTGCTGCACGTGTATTGAAAAGAACTGAGAAAAGAGACCACATTTCTCCTGTGTTAGCTCCTCTACACTGGCTGCCTAGAAAATCGAGAAGAGAATTTAAAATCCCTCTCACCAACAAGGATCCCAATGACCTGGCACCATCATATCTTAAAGAAGTGATGGTGCCTCATCATCCAACCAGAACCCTGGTGCACTGAGCCTCTGTCACATCCTCTTCCTCCCTCCCCTCTTCCTCTTTCTCTCACCTGTATACATTCATGCCTGATTCATGCATGTTACTAACTCAGCTTCTTCCCCGGAGTCTGTGTGTCTCGTGCTTTGTCAATCCGCAGGTTGCAGCTGGAGCATGACCATGGGAGACTGACACGCTGCTGTGATGACAGATCGCCAAAGTGTCTTGGCCTTGCTCCTGATGCACATGCCATCCATTTACATATATCTACTGTTTAGCTGGATAGTGCAGTGGTTAAGACCACTGACTGTGACGCGGGAGACAGGGGTTCAAATCCCAGTAAGGGTGCTTAATGCCGACACGCCTACCTGCATGGCGCCCCTCGAGGTGACGTGTTTGCTATCCCCGTGTTCTTGCTCTCTACATGCAGGGCGGCAAGTAAGAGTCTCATTGTTCAGGGAAACTTGTTTCTATATACTGTACATATGGCAATTAAGCTTGAATTATTATCATGTTTGCTATATTTCTTTGTACTTTGTCACTATTACTTTACTGTACTGTACTCTCTACTGTGTTTCTGTTTCCCTCTCTCTCTCTCTCAAACCAAACAGCCAAGGCAGATGGCCACCCAGGTTTCTTCCCACTTCAGAGGAGTTTTTCCTTGCCACCATCGCTTTGTGCTTGCTAATCGAGGAAATGTGTTTGGTCTCTGTTTAACTTTATCTTTGAAAGCACCTTGAGATAACCTCTGTTGTGATTTGGCGCAGTACAAATAAAACTGAATTGGATTGAATGTATTTCTAATACTGCTATTTCCCGTAATTGTGATTACATGCTTTAACTTCAGAATCACAATAAGCGCAAATTTAGTGTAATTATCAGTATTTTCTCTGTGAACATTTGGAATACTCTGTGATCTGTTCGGTGTCGACCAATTTATCAGTGAATCAAGACAAAATTGAAATTTGAAATTTAAGCAAGCAATGCCAAACTCAACAGTGGGGCATCCTTTCAAGATGAGACCTCTACTGACTTACTTTTTATTTATTCATATCAAGTGTTGATTCATAAATCATATGTGATTTATTGGTGAACTGTTTGTTATTGGTCACACTGTAGGAACGACGGCATGATTCTGGTCTTTTGGCTTGTGTCGCGTGCAGAGTGGTGATTGTTCACCCAATCAGTCAGTTTAATGCAGTCAGTCAGTGTTTTTGTGCAGAGAACTGATCCAGCTCCCCTTGACAGGGCTGAGTGTGACATACCTAGTTCTCAGATCACAGGCTGACCTGCTTCTGCCAAGATGGATAACTGTTTCTTTTCATGGTGATATTTTGACCAAATGATCAATTAATTTCAATTAATGATCAACACATGCACACATGCGTTCACAAACACACACAAACACAGCAAGAGAGGGAGAAGGACAAAGCTATACTTATGGAAGCACTTACAGTGCACAGTAATGGGTATTGCATAATATATCACAGTTATCCTCAGATCATGTTCCATGTTTCATCATATTATCATGTCAGAGTGACAGCCTTCAGGGGTTTGACCTCTCAAACCAACACACATTAAGGTCAACTGCCTCCCCCACGTCTTTCCCTAAGTGAGGGACACTTCCCATTTTAAGACGTTTCATGTGCATGACTGTATTTTTCTTTCTCTATGGTGACACAAACACTCGTAACAGAGATATTTGAGAGATTTGGTATTATCTGTGAGTTTGATTTATATCATTTTATGTCATTGTTATAGTTTGTTATCAGATATGGGAAATTACTACTTTGGAATCTGAGCAGTCTTTGACAGTCCCACATCCCGCATTATCATGCTGTGAGTACAAATACTGGATTTGGTGCCTTAACTGACACTGACAACCACACCAATTTGCTGCATGTCAGGTTTCGGCTTAGTCTGTAAAGGCTGTTGTATGAGACGAAAGGCTCACCGGTTGAAGTCCCGGCTCAGGCCAAATCTATGGATGCTGGACTGGTAGTCGGAGAGATTCAAGTTCACTGAGTGCCGCCGAAGTGCCCTTGAACAAGGCACCATTACACCCCACTATGCTCGGGGCACAGCTCTGCGTGTGACTTATACTTGGGCTTTATTTATCATTGCTACGTAGAACAAGTTCGGCGAACAACGGGACTGCATACAGCCCTACCTAAGGTGCATGTCCATAATAAGAGAGGACATGATGTAATGTAGGGGGGTGCTTGATCATCGAACGAGATGCATGAGAACAAAGTGTTTACGTGAACAAGGGTCGACGGGATGGTGTATACCGGGTAAACAATGGATGGGAACATTGCAACCTGTTTATCTCGAATCTCGTTGGTGACGTGTTGAGCACAGTGACTGCTCTTGGATAGAAGCTGTCACTCAAGATTCAAGATTCAAAGCTTTATTGTCATATGTATAGTGTAGAAACAAGTCTCCCTGCAGACTGAAATTCTTACTTTACCTCCCTGCACCGGATGCCACACATAATGAAGGCAAGACAGATAGATAAATAAAGGCTGTCAATAGAGGGAGGCAAATATATACAGAAGAAGAAGATGCGCAAACAGGATGAATATGCACAGAATATGTACAAATATGTACAGAAGAAAATGTTTGATATGATAGGGAAGTGGCACTCTGAACCACTACTCCCCAACAGCTTCCTCACCAACGCCAGACCCCTGGTCAATGAACTGAGACTACGCTGCATTCTGCTGCTTTCCTAATTCCTTTTTCTAATTGAATTTAGAGAGGTCTGGACAGAGGAGATCTGATAAGACAGAAAGACAGATGTCTGTAAAAGGTGTGTGAAAAAAGGGTGTCTGATTTTTTTTCATGCTGTTAAAAGTCCAAAGTACCTTCCAGTTTCATTCTTCAAGCACATTTTTTCACGTAGCTTGGGAATGGCAACATGTGGCATATGTGAAATGTCTGTCACTCAAAGATGTATCCCATTGAGATAAACAAATCATTTTAGGTTTTGTCAACTTTTGAACAAGGTTACCTGAGAGATTTTGGTGGAAATAGTACATTGTGGAGGATATGGAGGATCTGGAAGTATGCAAGATTGTCATCCTCTAACAATAATGCCTAAAATAGTCTTTTTGTTTTCAAAATGATATTTGGGCTAAATCATCTCCCCATGATGCTGGCCACCTCTGGTAAAACTGCCTACATCCTCAGTTAAACAGATCATGTCACTCTACCCCTTTACTGTAATCATTAATTAATACCATTCATTCAAAGAAAGGTTCTGTCTTTTGTGTTTCCTTAAAAATCAGAAAAAATGACTTGGGCCACTATTTCAAGAAGGGGTGGATATACACATAAGTATCGGTTCTACTATGATAAGACCTCTCACAGCAAGTGGGCAAAAACTTTTTTTTTCAAAAAGTCGTTAATACTAACACAACATTCCGATGGGTACTTAAGTGCATTCAAATGCAATTATGAACAGTAACTGTGCTTTTTCTCATTTATCGCTGTTGCTACCACACAATTACTAAATCAACTGTACTAAACTGAGTCACTCATTTGTCGGCGGTTATGCTTTGTTTATGAGTCTGATGGTGCACCACCAGCTGTTTGGTATGTTACATGAATTGATATGTTTTCAATTGCTGTTTCAGTAAACTTGGTCTCATGATGGTCATCCTGCAATGCGTGAATGTATCATATGCAGACTTGTGTCAAGTGTATCAACTTGCAGAGTAGAATTCTGGAGGGTTATGAATGTTTCTTTCCTCTGGCTCCATGTGCAGTCATTATGAAAGAACTGTTGCAACCAAGTAATTGTCCTACTCGAGAAAACCCCATCTTACAAACATTGTTCATGAATAACAGATATCATGTATCCAAAATGCATCGTAATCAGCATTCTTCTCACAGTGTGAGTGTGTTTGCACCAGATTCTGTTCCCAGTAAAGCTTATCGTAAAAAAGTGTAAGGTCTCTGAGCGATTTCACAGCTGAGTGACTCACAGTATTGAGGTTTTCCGTTAATCAAAGGTATTCACCCATTGGTCACCACCAGTGAGGTTGATAGATTTATCTGGCTGTGCACTGGAGGGGGGGGTGTTGTCATGCCATCACTGTCAACCAGGGATAAACAAGGTAGGTAGCACACAGTCTCAAACCAGGAAAATGCCTCAGCGTCAGACAAATTCCAAAGCAACAATTCCTGGTTGAATTCAGGGAAGCTGTGACGCTGATGAAAAATATTTCAGACAGCAATTCAAAGCGCCTGTCCCCAACAAGGAAGACATTTGTCTCACAGAGTTTTCACAGTTCCAGACTGAGTAACATTCTGTATGTTTTCATTTCTGAAGTACCAGGATCACTGAAAAATTATCCCGATTGCAATATTTCAAACTACAAGCTAATTTGTTATCCAAATTGGGCAATTTTCTGAACTGGTTAAGACTTGTCGTGCTGATTGGCGACTCTTCAGAATGACTTTCACACAGGAGTCTTGGTAAGTTGCTTCCTCAAGGGGAACTTAACCTTTAAGATTACACACTGAGCCAAGCTAAGGAATACGGCGTGATGCAGACTGGTCGTAGCTGCCTACGTGATCAGAACGTGCCGCATGCTTTTTATTTGAAACATATTGGATTTTGCACGGATGTTTTCTTTAGCTTGCGAGCCAGCACTTTATATCCCTCCGAACTATCCACAACTATATACAACGTCGCTGTGTCAACTGGGATTAGAATAGAATAGAATGCTTTTATTGTCATTGTGGAGATTAGTCCGACAGTCAATAAAGCAGAGCAGCCTCATCACTTGCCACAGTTGCAATAAAACATTTTGATGGTTTTTTTGAGTGAAGTGTACCACAAAAAAGTGGTTCGAGGTCAGTAAGCATTACAAGAATTCATTCACAAGGCCCACCAGATATATTGAGCATGCTGCTAGATTTTGAGAAAATTTAAGGATTTCAGGTGCACTTTGTTGTGCAAAGAAAGCGGTTTTCTCCTGTTTGCCTAGTGCTGCATTCAGTGACCACGCTTAGAGGTGTACGCCACAAAAGCAACACAAAATAAGGAACATTATATGATCTGCATTCAGCATTGATTTGCCATCAAAAAGACAGACAGAGCAGACAGACTCCTGGGTTTGTGGCAGCTGCGCTAATGCAATGAGACAAGGATGCTATCATGTTCCTTGCAGTCAGTTACCATTGTGATTGCCAAAGCTCTCAACCTTTGGCTGCGTGTGCATCTCAGCCATGCATGAGAGAATCAGACTGAAGAGTTGCCAGACTTTTTTCTCTTTTTTTTTTTCTTTTTGCAGGCATTTGCCGTCAATCACAGAGGATGTGTGTGTGTGTGTGTGTGTGTGTGTGTGTGTGTTTCTCCTTCGCAAAACATATTAAGTCTATTGAGTTGAAGTGGTCGACTGTGTGTGTGTGTGTGTGTGTGTGCATGTGTGTGTGTATTGAACATTGTACAGCAGCGGGGTGCTTGTTATGACGGGGTAACAAATGAGATAGGACAGAGCCAACTGATCCTGACCAGCCCTCAGACAACACACACGCACACGCACACACACACACATACACATACACAGTAACAGATGCAATCATAAATACTGTCACGAACCAAGTGGAGAACTCAAAAGCGCACATACACACATGGAAGCCTCCTTCAGTCAAGTGTTTATTCACAAAACAAAAAGGGTGATAGTGGAGGCCGAAGCCTGAGTGCTAGGCTTAATGCTAGCTCCCAAAAAATTGTGTCAGGACGCTGCAACCGAGACCAAACCAGGGGCAGCGCAAACTCACGGGTAAAGACAGGCAACAGGTCAGCTTAGGGGGGACAAGGGAGCAGGGCGAGTCAGAGGGCAGGCAAAGGTCACAATACCAGGCAGAGGCAGATCCAAAAACCAAAATTTGCAAACACACACGGGTGTAAAAGTGGAGAATGGGAACCCTGTTGGAGTTTCTCTAACAAGAAAGCGAGAAGCCAAACCTCTCATTATGCACTACCACTATGGACCAACATGGCGCAGTGAAAGTTAGGTGACATACAGTAGATGTGAAAGATATGCACAAGGCAAAAGGGAGGTTGAAAATTGTAAGACAGTGAAAACATCACAAGTTGTGTGGCTCTCCACACACACTGCGCACGCACTCCTGCTCTTGCTGCTTTCTGTCAAGTCAAGTTAAGTCAAGTCAATTTAATTTGTATGGCGCCAAATCACAGCAGAAGTTATCTCAAGGTGCTTTGCAAAATAGAGCAGGTAGTGCTCCTCAACATGTAAACAGTCAAGGTCCTTGAGATGGACACACAGAGTCCCAACATTGCCTCACTTACAAGGCGCTCAATAATCAGGCACCATCATACTGTAAAAAGATGATTGTGCCTTATCATCCATCCAGATGCACAGGTGTAGGGATGCACAGTAGTATGGGCAGGACCCAGATGTTAGCAGGCCCGTCATCACTGTTGGTGTTCTTTCTGCCAGCTGCGATTTAATAAAGCACAAGACAAAACACTGGGGAAGAGGCACAATTAGTGACATACATTTACGAGACAGGGATACAGGTGAAGGATGGATGCAGGTGAGGCGGTGAGGGAGAGGAGATCGAGGAGTAGGAGAGGAAAGCTCTAATTCTGGCTCTAATTCTGGTCTAATTCCTGCTGCATAGTTTTGTCTAAATATAAACTTAAGCGTAAAGGAAAGTTTTTAGCCCACTCTTAAAACTGTGAGGGTGTCCGCCGCCGGACTGGTAGACTTAAGTGTTTAGTGTTCCACAGGACAGGAGCCTTTCATAAAATGTGACTGAATTGAGCTAGATAGTTGAAGGCCCTGCCCCCTATTTTACTCTCGCAGATTTTAGGAATCACTAGTAAACCTGCGTTTTCGGATCGCAGAGTTCTGGTTGGATGATAAGGCACAATCATCTTTTTAGGGTACAATGGTGCCTGATTATTGAACGCCTTGAAATTGGAGGAGAGGGATTTTAAATTCTGTTCTCGATTTTTTAGGCAACCAGTGCAGAAAAACTCACACTGGGGAGATGTGGTCTCTTTTCTTAGTTCCTGTCGGTATATGTGAACCAGCTGGAGAGGCTTCAGTGTCTTGTTGCTACAGCCTGTTAATAAAGAATTACTGTAACCCAGCCTGGAGGAAACAAAAGCATTAAGTAGCCTTTCAACGTCTTTTAATGACAGCATGTGCCAAACCTTAGCAATACTATGTAAGTGACATTTCGTGACATTTGTTCAATGTGGGCATTCAGTGACAAGTCTTGGTCGAAGGTAACTCCTAGATTTTTTTATGGTGGTGCTGGAGACCAAGGTAAAGCCATCCAAAGTAGCAATATCTGTCAGTAATTTTGATTGACAGGCAGTTCAGCGAAGTGCAAGCCAGGACTCAATATTAATTAGAGAAAATACCAAACATAGGCAAAGGCAGCCACTCGTGCGCATTGAGCGGATCCCCATTGATCCATTAGACGTCTGTGCACTGAGAACTACAGAGAAATCCAACGTGTTCAATGCTCAGTGTGACTAACAAGGTAAGAGTCATTAAGCTAATGAGAGGTGAATAATAGATAAACTCCCACTGAGGTGAGAAAAGACAGATCAATCGAGCCAGCACAGGCATGATTCTTAAGGCATGTGAGTCAACCTTAAAACGTCAAGCTTCTGATGTTATTTGTCATCGGGTCTATTTTTGTACGGCAGTCGCAAACAGAGACTCCATTGAAAAAGCCGTAACGTACACCCTGCGGGCAATGTTGACTGTAATGATAAGATTTCACTTCAGATGTAGGGGCAGCGAAAGTGTGTGTACGGCAGGTTTAACACATGTTTGTGCCAGGGGTATGAATCATGTCCACACACTCTTCTCTCATATCTCGTTGACATTGATGACGTGGACGCAAGTCAGGATGAGACAAGGCAGGTCTGGCCTGCTATCCCATTTGGGTTGCAGTCGAAGAATGTCAGGATAGATAAACGGGGTGTCTGCTGGAGAGCAAAAGCAGATCTCCCAACCCTCACAGACTGCTTACAACAGGCAGGCAGGGGATGACGGCTGCCAGCACAGACAGGCACATAACGCAGTTCATACACACCCAGACATGTTGACCAACATAATGGGGAATTAGGCTTTACAGGCATTTACTGCAACAGTAAGAACGAAACATTGATATGAGTTTTTAAGAATAGACAAAAAAATGTGAACTGAACAATTTGTCCATTTACATGTACAGCACGCTGAAGATAAAATTATTATCTGATATCTGGAGTTATCTGACATTTCAAGTCATCATGTAAACTGTGTGATGCAACATCCTTTATCAGATATCCGCAGTTGTGTGAGGATGAGCGATTGGAACATAGAGATTTCTCCCCAGTCCTCAGACACCTCTGTGCATCTTTGATCGAAGATAATATTTATGCAGCGTTTTGTTTTGTTTTGTTTTGTTTAGTTTGCTTCGGACAGATCGAAAATGCCGTTCCACACCTTCCTTCTTTCTCCTTTCCTCCTCTATACCCTTTCTTAAGTTGAAGGGAAAAAATGAGTGGTAAAAATAGGAGGCCTATTTTGCCAGCATGTTTAGCATGTAGTTTTGCTGCACTTAGTGCCATAAATTGTGCACGCGTAGTGGCCTAAGTTTGTTTTTTGTTTTTCCTTCTGTCACTGCCGAGCAATCTACCCACACTACCTTTGAGATCGACTGGTAGATTGCGATAGACTTAATGGGAGCCCTTGGTCTAGACCTTTTTTTTTTTCTCAAACAATTAAGCCAGAAAGCACAGGGCTTTCAGATATATGAGCCTATAGCGAATCACTGTGCACATATAGGGAATGTCTGCTGCTCTGTGAAAACATTTAGTTGGATTTCTCATCTCAAACAGATGTCTTACTCTTGGGCCCTGTGCATCGTCTTGGGCCACAGGCTGAAAGTGAAAAGTGATAATGAAGGAATGAAAAACAGGAAATCTTTTTTTTTCTGGAGATTATCCTGTTTCGTTTCCAGAGCATCCGCATATCGAGGTAAATCGAGGTTACAGAGTGTTAGCTGCATCCATTTGTGTGATCTCATTTAGCGTGTGTATGAATGAGCACCCAGTTGTTAGTGAATTATCTGTGAAAATATTCACTCTCATGTTACCCACCTCCAATCCCTACAGGGTTTACTCTTGCTCAGCTGGTCTGGTTTATGTCTCATGTCTGCCACAAACTGACTTTTTTTTTTGCAACGTTCTGACTAATCATCTTCTTGAAACGTTAACTGAGAGGATGTAAAAGCTCAAGAAATAAAGAGCTCACCCAGAAATCCAAATGAAGACTTATGTGTCTTCTAGGGTTGAGTGTTTTTAATCCTCCCGCATACAGAGTGATCCATGAGCCGACATGCTAAAGAATTACTTCCATCCAAGACCAGAAATCTAATATTGTTACTTTGAATTGTTGCCCACTTTTGTCAGATGTATTGTTATAAGAACTATCTTTGTGTAAAATACAGATACAACAACAACAACAACAACAACAACAACAAAACACTCTTTATCATGCAATGACTTGAAACCAGAGATTGTAATGAATAGATTTAAACAAAATTTAGTGAAGCTCAAAGCAGGTTTGCTGGTTTGACCCACAGCTCCTCCCAAAGGGCCCATTGTTGACGTGTTCAGGCCTGTTTTTTGTTGTTGGTTTTTTTACCTTTAACAAGTTTTAGATCATCATCATATTTCAAATAATCAACAGAAATATATGTTCTCGGTTTTAGTCATGAGGTGCTCAGATTAAACCAGGGCTTGATTTGAAACTCGAGGTAATGAAAGCTGTTTGCAATTTAGGACCCAAATACATTTTTTCTGAATTGTTTCCCTGTATTAATGGGTTTGTTCCTGCACCAATACAGTATTTGAGTAACAGAGAGGAAGCACAGCAATAAATATACAGTAGTTATTGATTGCTGTTAGTTTTATATGCATATGATGTACAGTATGTGCAGTGCATATATTGCAAATTCCATATAATCTATTTGTAATGATTTAGATTCAAGATTCAAAGCTTTATTGTCATATGCAGAGTATAGAAACAAGTTTCCCTGCACAATGAAATTTTTACTTTGCTGCCCTGCACCGGATGCCGCGCGTAAAGAAGCATAAGATAAATAGATAAAACGTTCTGATACTGTGGGGAGGGGGCGAGGGGGGTTTGAATGTACACACAGAAGAAGGATAACGCGAAGAGGGCCAGTATTAACAGAGAGAAAAACGTTCCCTGCATATGAGTGGTGGGGGTTCCTCATGGGTGTGTGTGTGTATTCTCAGCTGTTTAATAATCTGATGGCTGTGGGAAAGGAGGAGTTCTTAAACCTTGTGGACCTGCATCTGACACTCCTGTATCTCCGGCCTAAGGGAAGGGGTGAGAACAGTCCATTTTGCGGGTAGACAGGCAGCTCTCCTGTGGACTCTATAATGGTAGATGCTCTGCAGAGAGAGCTGTGGTGTCGCGGTGATCTTAGATGCAGCCTTTACCACTCCCCTTACTTTCTCTTTTGTGGTCCTTTGCAGTCAAGTTGCCATACCACACAGTGATGCAAGTGCTGAGGGTCTTAGGTGACATTCCGAATTTTCTCTGCCTCCTCAGGAAGTACAACCGCTGTTGAACCTTCTTCACTACCTGTGTGGTGTTCTGTGTCCAGGTCAAGTCATCACTGACATGGATCCCCAGGCATTTGAAGCTGCTCACCATCTCCTCTTCAAGATCTAGGATAAACAGTGGCCCATGAGGTCCCCTTTTCTTCTTCATGTCTTCTATCATCTCTTTCATCTTGTCTGTGTTGAGAGTGAGGTTGTTGTCCCCACACCATGTCACCAGACTGTCTACCTCTCTCGTGTAGGCCGTCCCATCCCTGCCAGTGATGCGTCCTATCACTGCGGTGTTGTCTGCGAACTTCAGGACGGTGTTGCTGGGGTGGGAGGTGACACAGTCATGGGTGAACAGGCTGTAGAGGATGGGGCTGAGGACACAGCCCTGTGGGGTCCCCATGTTCATAGTGATGCTGGCCGAGGTCCTGTTCCCAATCCTGACAGACTGGGGCCTGCCCGTCCGGAAGTCCTGGAGCCAGTCGCAGAGGGTGGGATGTACAGTAGTCCTTGTTCAGCCAGTTATTAAGTTTGTGGGGGACGACAGTGTTGAAGGCCGAGCTGTAATCAATAAAGAGTATCCTGACGTAGGAGTCATTATTTTCCAGGTGGGACAGGGTATCGTGGTCTAGTTTTTTAAATAAGTCAGCCAGAGGGTACTAGTGTGTGTTTGGCAAAAAAAGAAATCATGACCCTGCAGCTACTCCCTTTCAATCCACAACAAAGATGGGGTTGCGATTGCGTCAGTGGAGAAAAGTGTGAGGTCAAGTGAAAAGAATATCAGAATTTTTTCATAATAGTTTTCGTTGTTTAGATATGTGTGTGTGTCTGCGCACGTGCGTGTATGAGTGTGTGTGTGTGTGTGTGTGTGCGCATACATTTATATGTACTTTAGATAGATAGATAGATAGATAGATAGATAGATAGATAGATAGATAGATAGATAGATAGATAGATAGATAGATAGATAGATAGCCTCTGCCCGGGGACCCTATTGGCAAACCTACTTACTAAGTATGGAGGGAAACACATACTTTCAGAATGATTTCCTTGTTTTAGAATGATCTCCTTATTATTTCTCAATATTCAGGATTTTATTTCTATTACATTTACTTAAGAAATATATCATTTCGATTTTTTTTCACATTTGCACTTTTTTGTCATCTTCCCTCTGATTTCATGAGGCCCACCTAGTGCCCCCTGGCCTGCCCCCCAGGGTGCCGCAGCCCCCACTTTGAAAACCACTGTTTTAGGGTGTTTAGGACCAATGGCAACAGCCTCAGTTTTATCTGAGTGACAGAAAATTACAAGTCATCCACATTTTTAAGACCCTGAGGCAAGTCTGCGGCCTCATTTACTCACCGTGCGTAGAAAAGGTCATATTTTTGATCGTGTGAACAACCAAAAAGTACCAAGATATCCATATTTGCGAAACATACGGAGACTGAGTTGCACGCACACACGTACGCAATCGGTGATGATAAATGTCACCTGTGCTTAACTGCGCTGTCATAATGTGTCAGTGGCACAGACCTCCTGCTTGGAGGTGCACGCCCACACCTGCTCCGCAGAACAAATGGGTCGTGCGTTCCTCCTCTGTACAGCAAAGTTAAAAGGAGAAAAATCAGAGGCCTCATTTATTAACGTTGCGCAGAAAAGATTCTATTTACTGTCTGCAGTTACTAAACGTTTGGAGACCGGTCGTACGCTATGACCGGTCTCCAAACATTTAGTATTTGCAGATTTTTTGTGCTATTGAATATTCTCCTCCAAACCAGCAACATGGAGAAAAAAACAAAGAAGAGGAACA
This sequence comes from Carapus acus, assembly GCA_900312935.1. Lineage (NCBI taxonomy): Eukaryota > Metazoa > Chordata > Actinopteri > Ophidiiformes > Carapidae > Carapus > Carapus acus. The sequence goes on along the minus strand of OMPJ01045669.1, from coordinate 3,802 downwards.
TTTCAGAAACTGAAGTATAAGTGCGTGTCAGCGAAGCAGAGGACCACCAGCAACAATTGTTTGGGGTGCTAAATGCAAGCATGTCTTCATAAACCAAAACTGCAGCATGGGAGAAGCTGGCAACAGCCGTAAACGCTGTTGGGTCAGCCGAGAGATCGGTGGCAGAAATTTTCTGTTTAAATGGTTTGACATCAAGCTCACTGCATAAAAGCGCATTGCAGCCCACAGAAAGGAAACATCCTCAACTGGAGGCGGACAGACTAACATCTAAATAACAGCCATGGATGACCGCATTGCCAACATTATCGGCGACACGGCCTTACGTGGCACCATGCGTGGGAGAGATGGCGTCACTCTCCAAAGAAAACCATTGACTAGTCACGTGGAAGCTAAGACAACGCAGGACTGAGGTGTTGCATCATCGCTGAAGTTTGATTTGTATATTGCAATGAAAAACAAGGATGTGAAATGTTGTCCAGAAATCTGAATCCGAGGCCGGTCCCGTCCGCACAGAGGAGCCGGTGGACTTTGAGGATTCAGACAAGCCGGGGCCATCCAAAACCCATGTGGTTGGTCCTGGGGGGTCGAGTGTGGTCTCTGAGACTGTAGTGTAAATCCAACGACACACAGTCAGATCTATTTACGAAATCAAGAACTGATAAGGATTGGAAACACTCCGCTGCAAATGAATGCTTCGTTGCAACAAATTGCTGCATGTGCAGTACAAATGCTCAATAAATAAACTTGAAACTGCTAATGATGTTGAGATAATTTCCCCACGCACCTTTTCTAACCAAAATCTCACTTTTTAGACATTGGCTAAGAGGTAGACTTACTTAAAATCTCTGTATGATCCTCTCTCTTGTTCAAATGGCAACAGTATCAGGGGATGGGACAGGCTCTCCTCTGGGCATGGGCTGATCTGCCCTAGGAGGCTCCTGCATAGGTATGCCTCACCTAATGGCCCTGCTGTGCGGCACACAGCAGACTAAGATGATGTTGCAGACCTTCTCTGGCTTGTACAAAAGTATCCCTAACATGCTGAACAGGCAAAGCAATCTGCTCTTCCGCAGGCAAATTGCGCGTTCCACCACCGCTCTGGAGCGTGCATGGGCCCAGTTGTACTGTTCCTCCTGTGGGGTCCTCGGGTTGGTCATCAGCCACAACTCCGGTGGATATCCTTAATCAGCTGTGAAGATGTTTTGATAAACCATACAAAGCCCTGAAAATACTGCAACGCTGTAACACTCATCAATTAGCCAGCCATCTTCAACAGCACCTGCTTGGAGGCGCTCACACACAGAGCTGTTTCGCAAAATAAACAAGTCGTGTTCCTCCGGGCCACGGGGCAACAAAGTTCAAAAGGGTAATATTGGAATCGCAAATTATTCGCGTATTCACAGAATGATATCCTCTCTTGTTTACGTAATTGAATTCATGATGTGATGGTGCCCTGACAGCGACATGTATACAGTCTATGGCACCTATGATGTTGGGAAATCCGGCGATGGCATGAAATCCATGCTTTTTGCTTGGTTAGATTTCCTGACTGGTGAGCACCAGTTACCGGTTTGTCATCTTTACCATCCTCCCTTTATTAGATTGTATTTAGTTTATTCCCCCATTGCACCTCATTTGAATTCAGGTCCTCAACCGCATCTGAACACTCCCCACATACCTCATAGTGACACTGAAATAGCCACTCTTGCACTAAGTGCTGATGAGAGATTGCTCACCTCTTTGTGTCTGCTCTGTTAGACTGCTTGTATAGGGTGAGAGTGAGGGTGTGTGTGTTCGAGACAGACATGCAAGTCCTCTAACCGGGAGAATACAGCTGCTCTCTGCAGCCCGGGCCACCTGGGCAACCCTTGCTGCATGGTTCTTTGGCTTGAAAGTGCCTGCGGGGGGTGAAAAATTTGATTTTGTGATCATAAGCGCAGGTTTCCCCCTTGATGGCAGCAGGTCTACTGAGAGGCACTCAGACACTCACACACATACTTATACACTTTCTCCATCCAACAGAATAGCTGAGAGTCAACAAAGTTTACATCAAGACCACATTCTGTCATGCTCCCATGTGTTCAGTGTTAAACCCCTGCTTGTGTTTAGACATCTACATTCAACATCACCTTCCTACCCTCCTGATTTACCAACTGTGTTGTCTAGTGTGTATGCCTGTGTTGATAGAGTTCTGTGTAATAAAGGTGATTTGTTATGATGGAGTTATAAACTTTGGAGAGGACCAAAGAGGAAAGCATGTCTGAATGAAAGTAGCACAAGGACGACTCATCACTTCTTCTGAGGAAAAATACCTCAATTCTCTCTTGGACATGAGATGCAAGGTTCTTGCCCTCTCCCTCCATCCCTCTCTTCCTTTAACTGAAAAGCGATAACCTCTCTATGAAAGAGGCCAAAAAGGAACTATTGAATAATGCTGATCATGATGTTACATTTTTTTGTCTTGACCTTCGTCTGTGGAGCCCCTGTGGGCACTCGACGGTGTGTGCTTTGATTGTTGCCATCATTGATTTCCCTCATTGTTTTGACAACCTCCCCGCCTCTCTTAGAAAACACAAGAGCGATAGGTTTTATAATAATAATTCAAAACAGTACAATTGATTTTTCTGATAAAGTCAAGCTGGCTGGCTGAATTGAGACTAATTGATTTCATACCCATGGTGTTTGACATGGTATTTGTTATCAACAGAAAAGAGCATCAGAATTTATTTAAGGGAACTAAAACAAGTCACACAAAGACACAAAGGTTCCATTAGGCCTCATCCTTTGTTTTATTCAGCGTGTGTGTGTGAATGCGTATGTGTGTGTGTGCGTGTGTGTGTGTGTGCCTGTGTCCACAGGCCTTGTTTTGGCTTTATTCATATGGTTGCCTGTGCCGCTGCATGACATTTAAAATTTCCCTGAGGAGATTCATATAATCATGGTTTGTATACACAGTACATTCTGAAGAACAAGCTTTGATCTGGATTAGACTAAACACAACTAAAACATGTCAGCTAATACCAAAAAACTGTCGGGATGAATGAATTGTGTGGATGAACTGAAGAGATCCTGAGGAACCGTTTCATAGTTTGGTAGCTTGAGCACCTGCGTCATCCTCCTAATGGGTCCAACTATCCAGTTTTCCAGTTTTTTGCTGCAGGACACATGATCAAAAGATGAACAGGAAGAAATGGAAGAAAATTAAAAGGAGTTCTGTGATGATGTGTCTGTCTTTGTACGTTTGGATATATCCAAATGTCCAAAGAGACAATTATTCATACTCAGGGAAGCAGAGAGCCATAAGACACATGGTGTTATGGGCACAATATGAAGCCCATCCATCCATCCATCCATCTTCTGCCGCTTATCCGGGGCCGGGTTGCGGGGGCAGCAGTCTCAGAAGGGAAGCCCAGACTTCCCTCTCCCCAGATACCTCCTCTAGCTCCTCCGGGAGGACCCCGAGGCGTTCCCAGGCCAGCTGGGAGACATAGTCCCTCCAGCGCGTCCTGGGTCTTCCCCACGGTCTCTTCCCAGTTGGACATCCCCGGAATACCTCCTTAGGGAGGCGTCCGGGAGGCATCCGGTTTAGATGCCCGAACCACCTCAGCTGACTCCTCTTGATGTGGAGGAGAAGCGGCTCTACTCTGAGCTCCCCCCGGGTGGCAGAACTCCTCACCCTATCTCGGAGAGTGCGTCCCGCCACCCTACGGAGGAAACTCATTTCGGCCGCCTGTACCCGAGATCTTGTCCTTTCGGTCATGACCCAAAGTTCATGACCATAGGTGAGGGTAGGAACGTAAAT
>OMPJ01045668.1:57076-71463 GCA_900312935.1 Carapus acus | reverse complement strand
AAGTCAGTGGTTCTCAAACTTTTTTCAGTGATGTACCCCCTTAAAAATATATTTTTAGTCAAGTACCCCCTGACACGGGCAAAACATTTTTGGAAGAAAAAAGAGGTACAGTGCTGTAAAATCACTGTCTGATTTATTAAAGCCAAACAACTTATATCAGTGATCCTGACAAATACATCCATATTGCAAACATTGCATGTAGAAACAAAAAAGAAAAACAGAAGACGGTGACCACCAGGAAGGCATAAAACTAGTCAAAACTGAAACATGCAAAACGCTGCTAATTTAAATTGGTCTCTGTAATGGTACAAAATTAAATATATACATAAATAACTAAAATGTGTTCACAGAAATAAATCTATAACTTAATTATAAATAAATTATGTTTAGTTTACAAAATAAATTAACTTGATAAATAAAGATTTGCTCACAAAAAAAAACGTTACCTCTTTTAGGATCAAAAAAAAGAAGATTGCACTTTAAAGATTTTTTTAAAGATATTTTGAAAAGCTTTACGTACCCCCTGCAGTGCCTCCACGTACCCCCAGGGGTACGCGTACCCCCATTTGAGAACCACTGATGTAAATCACCTGGCCAGAACTGTCCCTTAATATCATGACGTTTCCCTTCTCCCCCTGCTGCCTCGTCTGTCACTCTCCCTCGCCAAAGGCTACAATTCCTGCTTTCCATGTCAATCAACCAGTGGTGGGGTGTAATTGTAACAGACAGGTGTACGCCGGGTAATTAGAGCCACTTATCAAGGTAACGTTGCAGGTGAGTTTGGCCTGGCGGCACTGAGTTGCGAGGGTTTGCCGTCAAACTGCGCTTTCAAACATTTGATTAGCATTTGATGAGAGAGCCTCAATCCAGGCACTAAATAATTAAGAGCAATCATTTCAAACTCACTTTTCCGAGTTACTGTGTTCAGTCATGTTTATAGTCATAGTCTCATGGACTGATTATATTGTCCCCTGAATATAATCAGTCCATGAGAGATACCGGTACCTCCAATTTACCTCCATGACTGGACTCCCATTGGTTGTCTACTTGTTGTGCATCAGGGCGGAATTTGTTGAGGGCTGGTTGAGTTTTTATGTGTTTTTTCTTTGAACTGATTGGGACAGTACCATTTGGTCATTTTCAGGTCTGTAATATTTAGGCATAAAAAGTCTGTTTTGCCTCTTCCTCCTTCATTCTCCTCAGTCATTAAACTCAAAATTTCCACCTTTTTAATTGCATTTAATTGTCAGACTGACACTTTGGAGATAACTGCTCATTTCCCATGTTTATGGCTGATTTTTCATCATTAGCGACCCGTTTTTGGTTTCATCCCAATGACTATTACAACTAAGCAATGAGGCAGTGTTGTCTGCAAGATGATGCAAAAAAGAGAGCAGACTTCACGCAAGCTTCATATTTTGGCAAACCAAGGGCTGTTACCGAAGTGAGCGATTTTCCTGCAGGAATTTGATAAGCTTCTTTAAAAACCCTTCAAAGGTGAATGAGGAGCTGATTGGCCCATTGCTCCAAACGGAGAAATTGATCATTTGGGGCATGGTGGTCTCATCGTGTGTTTGTTCCTTCAACCAGCACACCAGATGTAACTAATGCCACCGATTTGCACAGCCCCACTTTTTGTTTGGATTTGATTGCTTTCAATTTGATAAGAAAACCATTTTCTTTTACATAATATATCACCTAATCTTATCTCACCCTATGCTACCCTTACTCTTATGTCGTTATGGCTGGTGTGTCAAGACAAATTGAAGACAACTCTTTTTTCAAAGGCTGCATGATGCATCGTTATTTGCAATAATGAATCATTTTCCCTCTCATCTGTGTTAACTTTTTGCATAAAAGCCTAATCGTTCAAGCTAAGAACAATAAAGTGTCTCTAAGCCATCAGGACAGGATGGATGGACAGCAGAGGGAGGGCCATTAATGTTGAGATGAATAGGGAATGGGAGCCTTAATAGCGATTAGACAGGACACGTAATGTTCTTATAAGTGCTCATCCATCCAAACCGCACATATTCTTTATTTCACATGGGGGCATAATAACTCAGGGAGACGTTATCAAAATTACTGTCCGGCACTTGGACTATTGTCACCACTAAAATTACAGATCCTACAAGTGGAGGCAGTCTGAGTGGGCCGTGGCCCAACCATGTGTCTGTGAGCTGGCAGTTTGATGAATCTGCCAAGGTTCCAACTAATCAAGTTTTTATACAAATGCAATCTATGGTCACACTTCTATTGCGCAATAACACTGCCTTGATTAAAAATATTGGCAGCGCTTTGTTCTGTTTTATCTGAACAGAAATTAAAGATCTGACACACCTGAAGCTTCATCAGGGACAATGTTATGCCTCTGATATGCTTGTAATTGCATTTGATTGTGTTTCAGTGTTTGATGAATAATCAGATCTGCTCTACACCCAGTGAGGCACCAGGGGAGCTGTGCCTTGCTCAGAGACACTGACACCCTTTAGAGGTACTTGGTGTGAAACACACTTTGTGGGCCAAGCTGCGCCAAAAGTGAATGTGATTTTTGGGCTTATATGGGATTTGATCCTGGGAGCTTTCACTTCTGCAGTGGGAATAATGATGTGAGTATAATGGATTAAATTCTGATTGCAACAAACAATCAACCTCAATAAATTGTAGTGGCCAAATGTACTAAAATCGCTGAGCTTTGAGACTCTGGGAGCAATTTGTCATTTTCATTCAGCAGTAATCGCATCACCACTTCACGGTGTCTTTTTGCTGATCCTCTGACAAACGTTAACAGACAGAGCCTGTTGAAGGACTCCCAACAAGCCAGAGAAAAAGAAATGAAAAGACGGTGTTGTTTCATCCAAAACCAGCAACCACATTTCCACCGCAGCATTAACACCACTGTGCCAAATGAAAACAAATGCTGATGTGACAGACGCTGTGGCATTAACGTGGCACATGGCCACATCTGTGTATACCACGTTATCAACTTCATTATTAATAGATACACCTGATAGACTGATGTAAACAAAAGACGTAGAACTAAGAGACAATTGCATTGCTGCCTTCTGTGTTGTGATTCTGGGATCAAGTCCAAAGGAATAAACTGGAAAGTTATCAGTGATTCTCCCTCATGTTGGCAGCGTTGCTTTGCAGGAGTGTAATTGCAAGTAAGGAATTGATGTTTGAACAAGTGATGCTTCCTGCTGCGTTTTTGATGTGACATTTTGATATGTGCTGCTATGAACAGTTGGACGGATGCTTCACTGGACTCGATCATGCCATGATTAGGTAAACCACCAGAAACTGAATTCCATCTTCTGTACATTCCATGCTGCTTCAATCATCTGTAAACCAAGAAATTTTGCCTGTTAATTTGACGTCCTGCACGATGAAAAAAAGTTTTTCACGCCCTCTGCTTCCTTCCTTCATCCTTTAAACCAGCTCTCCTCCTTCCTTTCTCTTTCATTCAGTCTTCTCTTCCTGTCCTCACTTTTGTTGCTCATTGTTTTGGGAAACATTTTGATAAAAAGCTGCACATTCAGAGGCTCAAAGGAGCAAATTTGCGAACTCACGCGGTCCCGATGAGGGTTTCCTCCCCTTGTTTCTGCCCTGCTCACACATATGCCCCCCTCTGTCCAACCAGGTGACAAATACTGTATGTCAGGCTAATACATAATCATTGGACATTTAGATGATACGTTAGACTAGAAAAGTTTTGCGATTTAGACACTCGTTGGACGATGTTGGATCAGGGTTGTGAGGATCTCAGGGTGACGCCCCACTCGGCTCAAACTATCCTTGAGCATCCTACACAGAAATACTCCAATTGAATGATCCCAGGACAGTCACAGATGTTCTCCACACGCATTCAAGCATGTTTGGAGTGCGGCCCAAATCAAAGATGCAAAGGCGATGGTGGAGATTCATCTAGTCCACTTCCAGATAATAACAGAAATGATAGCAGCACTCTCATGAAATTTTAACCCTGGAACAGCAGAGTGGGGAAAAGAGACTGAAAAGTAGTGTGCTCACTCCTGCCCTGTTTTAGACGAGGGCGTCACAGATTAGCGTTGTGGTATCTGATCAGCTCTCATTTGAATCAGTCTGACCCTCTTCCTGCGTCTCTGATTTTATCGATGAGTGGTTTGTTGTCGTTGCTCAATAAAAACAGAGCTGATATCCTGCATCTTGTTGCCTGATTAGCTGATTTGCATAATAACCGGTTACTATTTTTCAAGTTCAAGATACAAGGTGACACAAATGGGTGGGGTGTGGAACGTGTTCCTTCTTCTTGGAGAATGGATATTTCATTCACTGCCCAGGAGTCACATTACACTCATTACTCTCACCACAGTCTGAAATTATTTTTAAGGAGTCATGACTGTTAGCAATATTAGTTACATGGAGCAAGATGGGGGAAAAAACTGGGTAAATTCTGTGGTTAAGAGAAACAGAAAGAGAGGTAGCACAGTAGTGACATTTTTAGATACACTTATCGTATATTCCACAAGAATTCACAATACAACGCAAATGATTGGGAGTCAAAGCGGAGGGTAGGTATTTAATCTATTCATTGGTCTACTGATCCAGGAAATTTAAATCCCCATCATCTCAGAACAGCAACAATGATATGAGAGGACTAAACTAGGAATACCAACATGGGAAATTTCAAAATACTTGTGTATGATAGTGATGTGGTGCGAGAGTACTGAACACCAGGCACAATCCGTGTAAAGAGATGCAGTCCTATTATAAAACAATCACCACCAAACAATATATGTGCATAGAACATACAGCAATACATAGTATAGCCATTATGTATTGCACTGAGGACACACAGTATGTGCAGTATTGCACTGGGGGGCCATTGTGTATTGCATTGGGTGGATACTCTATATATTGTATATTGCACTGAGGTATTGTTAAGATGTTATCATGTATTACGCTGTGTCCCCTTGAGACTGAGATTGGTGCTCTTCTGTTGCTTCCTATGACCCCTGCGACCAGTGACGTGCAGTGAGGTTCATGGCTGGTGTGGCTATGATGTCATTACAATCAGATTTTTGAATGAGAAATAATAAAAAATTTAAAATAATTCAAAACCAGTGAAGTTAGATACAAACAAAAAATTGCATTTATGGTGCAAATCACCAGATAAATATAACCATATGATTAATTCTTTCATTTTTTTCTTCTTTCCATGTGGACAGATGAGGCACAGCCTCTCCTGCCTCCCCTGACCGCACGTTACTGCGTGTGACCCTCCATCACTCAAGATGAGTTGAACAGTTTTATGGCCAGCAGGTCAAAAAGTTCAAAAGTCTGTTGGTTCTGCAATTGGGAAATAGCAGCCTATCGCTGAGCAGGCTGCTCTGGCCGCTTGTGACGCTGTGCAGCTGATAGTTAGCATTGTCCACAATGTCTTGCAGTTTGTCCAGAGCTCCCTTTTCTGCTCTGCTATCATTACCACAGAGTCGAACCTCATGGCGACCACAGAGCCAGCCCGCCTAACCAGTCTGTCCAATCTGGCTGGATCTTTCTTTGAAGTGCTGCACACCAGAACACCATTTTGTGGAATAGGTGGCTGGCCACCACGGGCTGGTAGAACACTCACAAGAGTTTCCTGCAGATGTTAAAGGACCATAGCCTCCTCAAGAAGTACTGTCTGCCCTGCCCCCTATGTATTTGTGGTCCGTGCTGCACGTCCAGTCCAGCTTGTTGTCCGGCCGCAGTCCAGGATATTTGTAGGAGTGCCAAACCTCCACCTCAGCTCCCTCAATCAGAACTGGTCTCAGTCCCTGCCTAGACTTCCAAAAGTCAATGACCAGCTCTTTGGTTTTCTAGATAATATGTTGCAGGTGGTTCCTGTGGCACCACATAGCATTGTCCCTCACCAGGCTCCTGAACTCCTCCTCTTTGTCATCTCCGATTCTCTCTCTCTAATCACCAGAAACTTCTGGTTGTGGCACCGCTCCGACTTGTAGCATAAGTATGAGTTGCTCAGGATGAAGATGAGGGAGGCCAGAACTGTGCCCTGGGGTACTCTGGTGCTGCTGATCACAGTGTCAGACCTGGTGTCCTCCAGGCTGACGTACTGTGGTCTTTTGAGGAGATATCTGGAGATTCAGTCAACCAGGCGTGGGTCAACTCGTGTCTTCATCATCGCATCTTGGAGCACGAGGGCCTGGATGGTGTTGAAGACACCGTGGATGGTGTCTTCAGCCCTACATGCTGGAAATTTGTATGCTTAGCTCTCGTATGGTCGTCACGTCAAAACGTTGCATTATAAATCTGGCCTCACAGCAGGAGCAGGGAAAGGCACTTGTGGTTTTATTCCGCCAAAGAGAGGAGCAGCATGCTTCCACAGAAGCCTCTGCTGCTGCTGTGAGAGCAGGTCAGAGGACTGGATCTTGTGACCCACTTGAGGATCAATGTGCCCCAACTACTGCCCCAGCTGGGCAGCGCCATCCACTAAGAGGGCTTTGAGACACAAACTGTGTGCCGGAAACATAACAAACACATTGGCAACATGCCCGCACAGGTTGTGAACATACAAACACCCCACATGTGCAACTGAACTTGACCACGCAAATTTGGCTCGCCAACTACATAGGAAATATTCCTACCCTGTGTAGTGTTCAGAGCGCCATGTTCGGAATAAATGCAATATTTCTGCCATGTGAACGGTGGAAACTGGTATTTGCACAATTTCTGGTAAGGTTTCTTTGTGCAAAAAAGTGCTTTAAGATTCAATTAAGTTGCTTCATTTTGTTTTCTTTAGTTAGTCATATCAGTTTCAGTCAGGGGACCAGGAGGGAGCGTACACAGAATATGGGGAGAACATGTCAAATTAATGAATTCTCTGTGCTATTTCTGATTCAATTCTTACTGACAGACTGACAGATAGACAGACAGACAGACAGACAGACAGACAGATAGACAGACAGACAATTAAACAGCGTTCGTTACTGTTCGGGAGACAAATCCACAATACAGGTTTATCAAGAGTGTTGACAACAGTTGTGGGCAGCAACCAAGCAAGCTGAGCAGTCTCACAAGCAGCTTACATTGACCAGTTAGTTAGAGGTGTGTCATTCTGTGAGCTTCCAAACTGTTTCAGTGCAAGTTTATAACATTCAACTGCGATAAAATACTCAAAAACTCAAGTTTGGAAAGAGTTTGGTGTTTTTTCAAATGAGCTGAGCCGTTAAAGAAGTTAAAGTGTTCACACTTGAACAAAATGAGAGTGATTCACTCCATATGCTGTCTGCAGCCTCTTCTGTCTGCTTTGATTCTAGTCCCGTGTTTTGGAATGGAGCACAGTTTCACCTCTGACACACTTGTGAAAAAATGCCTCGCTGGTTTATACAGTGCGTTGAAGCTACAAAGTTTGAATTGATGCTCTGTCCTTTAATGAGCACAATGGTACAGAGAAATCTGGAGACTGGTTGCACGAGTCGATAAACCCCGTTATGGGTTTTGGATGACAGCGCAGTTTCACGACTCCTACGGCGCATCAGACGCATTGATCGCCTCTGTTTTATCAATGAATTGGTCCGGGAACACTTAACATGCCGGAAAACATGACGCAAGGATCATTTTGTGGGACGTTGCCTCTCTCCCAGCGGCAGTGAAACGCACTCGAGAATTTTGGGAGTGAATGTGGTCTGGTGGAGCACACAAAGCCCTCCTAATGCTGAGGTTGCATATCATTAGCTGTTTAACTCATTTTGGGGAGAGAAACCTGATTGCACTGAGAGGCACTGCGCTAATGAGGCGAGAACAGGATGCACCCAGAGGAGCGGTTCGTTTTTCTCCCAAGTCAAGTCAGTGATGTGGTTGATAATTTCAGTTTCTTCATTACGGGGCTGGAACAGAGTGTGTGACAAACGGCAAATGGTTAACAAGTGGGCTGGGTTCTAATGAGGATACAAAGTGAAGCTTAACGTTCAGCCAATGCCCACCTGAGGAAAAAATAACAAACCAGAGGTGTTTGAGAAATGCTGATACATCCTCAGCTGTGACGTCAGACACTCCCTGGCATTCATTTCCTTGGGTGTGATAGTCATTTTTGGCCATTTTCCTATGAGACCAGGCGTTTGAAGTGAACAATCATGTCAAAGGGTTGGTTGACTGAATCACAAAACATGCTGCTGTCGATATATTGTGCCGTTTATAAAGCTGCAGGACATGATCACAATATTAACATGAAGACGTGTCGCGCAATGGTGCTCCAGCTCCCTCCCACGCCTCAGACACAGAATGTGTGGAGCTAAGACTGAAAGTGTGAGTGCTGTAACCCTGTGCTGCGTGAAGAGCGTTTATCCAGTGGGCAGAAACATGATGCCTCAAAAGAAGCGAGTACATGACAGGCTGAGGAGGCCTGAGGTCAAACGAATCCACCGTGCTGAAATATCGATGATTCATTACAGGAAATGTTCGTGGTCAGTCGCTACTGAAAAGTGTTGAAGGGCATGGAGCACAATAGAGGAAAAGGAACGGTGCAGACGGAAAAACGGGTAATGTGTGAGAGGAGAAATGTGACACATTTCCTGCACAAAATGTTTGTCGGCTTAACTAGACTTAGATGTGTTGTCTGATGACTTTCACTCCAAGCTTGTCCTTGAGCAGACACACATGCGCAGGTACGGGGCGAGGGAATGAGAACAGGCGGTTGGTGGTGTAACTGTCAGAAATATAGCTGAGCACTAAACTTCATCAACACCAACGGATTGCGCTGTAAATCAACAGAATCTCTCAACTGTACTCTGGTGCCGTTGAACAAATGAACAAATTCTGTAAACTACTTCATTCTCAATTTCGTCAATGCTTTGCAGTACCATTGTCTCTTTTTTCAGTGTTTCTTATTTCGGAGACTTTGATTTTTACATTTTTTTCTGTTCTCTTTTGCTTTGCTCTTTTGAACAAGAGCAAAGCAACAGAAAAAACACCTATTCGCTGTGCGAGGCGATGGCTCTTTGAAGAGATTGCAGTGATCTGTAATGTCTCACCAAAGCAGAGCTCCTCCCCCCATCCTCCACACTGCCGGCGGCTCTCCCCGATGTGGCGTCAGACCGTTGTTCTCCCTCACAAGTATCCATGTCGCCTGATGACAGATTTCTGAAATTACTGCAGACAGGCCCGACAGCATAAAGCGTCTCGCTGCCCAATGCCTGGCGGGAAGGGTGTGGGTTTAGGGGTTGCTGCGGGGGCTGTGCAAAAAGACAGAGGGCCCAAAGGGGCGATCGGGTCAGATCAGGGTGTGTGCTGCAACACTAATGAGGAAGATTTGGCCGCTGCCCTTTCTGGCACGGCGCAGTGTGTGAAATGGTGTTGGAGGGAAACGAGTGATGTCAATATTTGAGGCGTCCTCTGCCTCCGACAGCCAGCTAGTGCTTGCCGTCATAGAGCCGGGCCAAAATAAATTGAAAACTCTCGCCTCTGTGTGGCTCGGTGGAAACGGCGATGGGCTCCGTCTGGCCTGCAGCCCTTGGCAGGGAATTACCAAGAGGCAATGATTACCATATTTCAGTGTTTGGGCAACAGGACTTTAAGGTATCGCGCTCAGCATGGTGAGAGTGCCTAGTGCAGTGGCAGCAGCAGCAAAAATAAACGGTCAGAGAGAAAATTAATAATGCAATCCCGCAGATGTGTGTGTGTGTGTGTGTGAGTGTGTGTGTGTGTGTGTGTGTGTGTGTCTGAACCGTGCTGACTCGCGTACACGGTGGTGCTGGTGTGAATACTCATCTCATTTCCAGCTAGTAGAGAAGCATCATGAGCTTGGAGGCACATACCTCTCCCAAGGAGCTTTGAATGATGAATCCCAGTCTTCTTTCGCGCAAGTTTAACCAATCCAGCCTAACGTGCCCATATGATGGCTGAATGTCCTGAAATAATCATCATCAAGACCTGCTGGCATCCCATCGTCTCGAAAATTATACGTTTCTCTGAAACAATCATGAATGGAAATGAGTAAGAAAATAAATAACTTGCCCGCAGCTGGATTTTACTTGACTCAGTAAGTGCAATCAGACTGAGTAAGTGCAATCAGAACTTAAAGCTAGACCAGTACTGGAAGCAGACGGTGTGTGTGTAGGCCACAGCATTCAGGGCCTCAGAGCCCAGCAGGATGGAGGTCACCACAGTCTGAATGAAGAAGCTGGTCTTGTCTCAGCAGAGCCACAACAGAGTCGATGCTGTGGACACAGGATCAGCTTACACCTAATGGAATTCAAAGTTTAGTCTCATACAGCTACAGGCTGTGTGTGTGTGTGTGTGTGTGTGTGTGTGTGTGTGTGTGTGTGTGTGTGTGTGTGTGTGTGTGTGTGTGTGTGTGTGTGTGTGTGTGTGTGTGTGTTTATCTGATCTTCTCCACTCACTCATCAGTTTTCTCCTCTTTCAGCCTTCAGTCCACTGGATTTTGACTTCCAGTGTCCTTGTATTGTTGCTTTTATAGTGCCACCTTACATCCACAATCACTACCAAGCCTACAGTGCGATGTCCATGTTTTTCCCCCTGTATCAGGTCTTGCAAGTGATGACTACCGTTGTCCTCCTCACAAAGCAAGCACTGTCTCTGCCTTGCCATCTTGTCCTGCTGATCTTTCTGCCCTTTGCACGTTTCCTCTTTCTCTAGTGATGAACTGGAGGTTGAGCGTTGCGGTGCAAAAACTCCCTTGCCATGGTTTAATGTTCCGCTCACAGAGCAGTTAAAGGGTCAGAGCGCCGCATTTCAGCACACAGGGCAACACCAACAGCCCATTAACTTTATATTGGGTCGTTGTCTGGCGTTCAGCTGATGTGTCATATGTAGCAGGTCATGAAAGAGGAGTTGATGGATAGATGGATGGATGGATGGATGGATGGACAGCAATGGGTGACAGAATTACTCAGGAGTTTGAGCAACTTTGTTAAAATGCGTTGGTGCTGTTTGATTGCTGGCTGCCCTTTGAGCAAAACATGTAAACAATGAAATATTGAATGCTTATGGGAAAAAAAACTAGATAAAATGACATTCAAACATCTGTAATATAATGATATTCAGGATGACATATGCAGATTACTGTGCTGTGTATCTGTATTGAAATTAAAAGCAACGCTAAAGGCTAAAATAAAAGGATGAGATAGTTTGAACTTACGTGTGTTTTCTTGGCTCACCAATCGGACAGAATCAGGACAAAATGTTTGAGCCAGATTTGTCTCACGAATCAAGTTATTAAGACAATCCAATGTCCAACTCCCTCCCAAGAACATTTTGTTAGTGAAGATTTACCGCAGTTACAGAACAAGCGTACTGTGTATGTATTTTCACTCTTGGGTCCTGCGTGATAGGAAATGTGATTGGCAGTATCATTTAAAGCAGTGACTGATTTATTAAATCAAGAGCCATGGGGACATTGCAGCAATATTCAGCCATGAAGACAAAAAAAAAGAAGAAAAAAAAGACACAACGGTAGTGACAAGAGTTCTCTTGTCTGCTGCTGGAAATTACGCTGTCTGTAAGGACGGCGTGATGAAGACGTGAGGGCCAAAGCAGCGGCAGTCTTCTTTGGTCTGGCTTTCTAGCAAATATCTCTTAGACTTTCTAGCTAGATTTTCTAGCTAGTTTCTAGCAAATGTCACAGACTTGGCTGACTGTCTTCCCTGGCTCCACCTGCCTCACTGTGCACAGCAGCAGCTCACTTACAACTCCCGACTGCGAAGCAGAGGAGGAAATAGGGAGAAAGGAAAGGTGAAGCTAGGACAAACCAGGTCAGGGAACATTTAGGGCCAAAGTGTCTCACCACTAAATTTGGGAATGTATGTTAAGTTTTGTTTAGCTTTGATTTGTTTATTTTTCGCTTCCCCTGAAACGTACTGGACTGTAGCACATTGTCAAAGAATACTTCTTACTGAGATTTCCTGATTTCTTTAACTTCGAAGTTTGCAGATAAGCCTCCAAATTTTACATTGATGAAGAACAGTGGACCAGGTTCAGGTCAATTTACATATTGATGTGATGATACTGTGATCATTTTGAGATTTATCTCGATGTGTGTGGATCAGTCAAGGAATCTTCAGAATTTGTTGAACACACTGTATTTAGATTCATCCATATCTTATACAAGTAGATACTCAAGTGGTTGACAGCAGCTAATCCTTTTAGAGGAATATTGTCAGGGTATACACAAACACGCTGCAGCAGCAAATGTTTGTGTCGAGGCTACAAACACCGGGATTGTCCAGAAATTCTGTTTTGTGTGAGATCCTCCAGTTGTGACACATCGTTTGTTTTGGCCCATTTATTTGTAAGGGATTGGCATAATAATTAGAAATGAATGTCTGAGGCTGCCCTACATGTTACGCATCTGTGATGCCCTCCCTTTGTTTCCTCTCTTCTTGCCCGGGCCTCTGCACTCTCAGGATGGGTGGAGCATCTCTGCTGCTGTTGTGTTAGAAAGAACCAAAGAAGCTCTCATGAGCAAAAAAATACCCAAGTTCATACCTGAGTGAGAAAATGGCTCATCAGCAAGCGGGAAGATGTGTTGCTGTGGAGCTTGAACAGAGGGAAATGCGTTTTCCAACCTTAACAGAACCATTTCTAACATTGAGAAAGTTCTTCCCTCCTTTGCTGAATTTAAAAGCCCCCAGGCCTTGTTGTAGCTCATAACCAAAGCCGGCGGTTGTTTTTCTCCATGCAGGCTCTCTTCCACACTCTGACGCTGTTTTCTCTCATTTCCTCTCACTTTCTACCTCTCTCTCTCCCTCCCACCATCTTTGCAGTCAACTTGAAAAGCAGCTTTTGCTGTCTCTGGGCTGCAGACCGTCTCCCTCTCCCTCCCCTTCTCTTCCCTGCGCTTGATGGGCTTTGTCGTTGCTTGCCCAAAATTAATTGTGGCCTTCCTCGTAGCAAAGGTGAGGGACCATTTTAACAATCGATTTCATCTAATTTAAGTCCCTACTGATTTATGGCTCAGGGCTGTTGGCAATATCCTGATATGGAGATATAGATAGAGAGGAAATTGCTGCTTGTGTCACTGCCTTGGCTGACATGAGTCGGGTTGCATTGTGCATTGCTCAGCACCACCAGTTTGGAGGCGGGATTAAGGACAGAAATATGACAATCCTGCCATGAAAGGTGCTGGCAGCACTCAGTCTCTTCACTCATTTTGCCAAGGTTGAAAATGTGACTAAAGGCAAAGTGCCAGTTTGTCATCTTGTTGACACCTTATCCTCGGCCAAATGTGTGATAATCATTCAATCACATGTAGTGTGTCAGAGTGTTTCAGCGAATGAAATAGTGAAAGAATTCCAAGCTGCACAGCGGAGATGTGCAATGTGGCATAATGTTTCAATTTCAGAGACGACATAAAAAAAAGACAAATATCTTTTCCCCACTCAGCTTTGATTGGATCCTCCTCTGAACTGAGGCTTTTCACAGGTCGCAACATTGAATCGTGGCTCTGCGATCATCTCTGTTCACATGGTGTAGAGTAAAGTTCCTCTTGGCAGAGTCGCAGATCAAATCTGCCCAGGACCTGAATTCTCATCAAACTACGATGACTTCCGTCCTCATTCATGCTCTGAGGCTATTGGGTGCCCCTTTCATTTTGAAAAAATGCCTGCGTTTGTTCGAGCTCAGAAATCCACATGGCAGCATTGGAGGTGCGGCGTCCTTTACAGGGTCCCTGATAGTGGCATTAAAGGCAGAGTAGATTGAGTATTAAAACACATTTTCTTCAGATCTGCTGTAGTCATTAAGGGCTTCCTGCTGTGTGAAATATACCACTAACACTAACACTATGGGAGTCAAACGCAAGCAGATGATAGGTCAGTCATCATCACATGACAACAGGAGTTCAAACTGAACTCTTTTTTTTGCTTCCTTTTCCAAACTCTTTGCTTTCCCAGTACACCCCCTGGTATTTGTGTGTGTGTGTGTGTGTGTGTGTGTGTTTTACGAGGTATCCAATTTATTTCGATATGATTCACTAGAGAGGGGGCGGGGGGCAATCTAGTGGTACACACACACACACACAGACACACACACTCTCTCTCACACACACACACACACACACACATACAGGTATGTGGGTGTTTACCGTTTCTGCGTGAGTGGATATGCAAGTGTTTGTCCCAAAGGAAGTAAGTGCAGGTGAGCGTCTGGCCTGCAGTACCTGGGGACGTCCTGTAGGGCCTCACCGCCTCCCATTTTGAGTTTGAGCTACTACCACGACCTTTTAGCAATGCTTTTCTTTTTATTTATATTTTCTTGTGCAATTGCTGCAGCTCCAAACAAATGGCAAATATCAGCCGAGCGTGCTCTGTTATTTGTAGAAAAAGTGAAATGTCCATCTGGGATCCTCTCATGGCGCACAGGGTGACAGAAACACATTTCTGTGCTCTCTC